>PQWD01005485.1:19473-82280 GCA_019425675.1 Leucinodes orbonalis
ATCTCTATGAGGAGTGTTAGTTTATAAAGAACTTTCTACAGTTTTATTAGAACATGAAAATATGCACACTCTCTCTCTATTTAAATATTACATTTTACATTTAGGCGGCTACCGAAGCTATGGGATAACGAAATCATATATTAATAAGCTTAGGTGGATGACAACCTGTCTTTCAGGCACCAGGTAACTTCCAGATAGACCAGAATACTTGGACATCCACTGGAGAGTCCTATTCGTGATTCCTAACCAGAAATCCGTGAAAACCTACTGTTTAAACAGTATCTTATTTTATAAAAAATGATGATAAATACCCACTTACATTCATACAGCGCCATCTAGCCTCAAACTAAGAATAACAAGGGTAATAACTACTAAGCAACTGATAAATATAGTACTTAAATATTTTTTGTAAAAGCATACATATCACACATAAAACCACTAATAATTATAGACATTTCATGCACACAAATATTTGCACTGCTAGGGGACCAAAATCCGGAACCCTTGGCGTAGCAGCCGACGTCTCAACCATTACACCATATGAGTCATCACATACGATGCGTGGTTTATACATACGTTGTTGATTGAAAACGTTGATTTCAACATTTAAAAAATGAAAATGTAAATGAAACAAATTTTCAAAATAATCATTTATTTATCAATAGTTACCACATTTGGTTTGTCTATGTTATACTAAAACGTATACATGATATTAAAATATATACCTAATGCAATAGTGATGCTTGAAGTTAAAACTTTTTGCCATTGAGTAATTACAGGATAATAATTCAATATTATTGAATTGAGGATATTTAGAATAACTATGATAATCATCAGTTTTATTACAATATTATAAGGAGTGTGGCCCTTTTTTAGGAATATTTTATGTGTAAGTAGGCAATGAACAGCACAAATATTATAAACTACGAGCAATTGTAGCTTTTACTAAATGGGTTTGATTCCCGGTTTGTATACATTCAAGACAATCTAAAATAATATTAATCGATATTTGAACATTTCACTACTTTTGAAGGAATCTTACAAATACTTAATCATATGTTTCTTGAACTAAATAAGTTCTTTAAACAGCTAAAACTATGAAAGGGTATTTTCAGTCCCTTTACGATCTTTGGTATTATTGTTATCTATTTTTTGGTCGGAATTAATGTTACAATTATAGAAAATTTGCCTTCATATCAATTTATGTTTCAAATCCATCCAACAAAACCTTTTTAGAGGTTTTACAAAATACTGCGTGTAGTAAATACCAAAATGATACTGCCTATTCATATCTCATTTAAAAAATACAGATAATTTATATTTAAACCAATGCATGAATTTATAAGCTCAATTATAGTTTCCAATCTCATATGCATTACATTCATTCACTATAGAAGCCAACACACTGAAGTAACTATTTTACATTTATAAAATGAATAATACATGCTATGTTTTATAAGACTCCAAATTGTTTATAATTTCTATTATTTTTAATTTAGATGTATTTGATTCCATGTTGTAGTATTTTAGAATATCTCTATTTCTATTAAATTTTGAAAGAAAACAAATCAGAATGGAAGAAAATATCCGGAAGCTGTTTTAAGTAATATCACTTTATTTAAAGCATTCAGACACTACAATTACTAACATTGTATTACTAAAGGAACAAACACATATTGTTCTTACTTGTAAATATCGGTGAGATGTATCACTTGAAATATGTTTAAATAAAATCTTAAATAATACCCGTATTGTTGCTATTTACAATTGTGATATGAATACAGAGTGAAAATCTAAATTCTGTGAAGCTACTAAACGATTTTATTTTCATAATTTATTTACACACATTACCAAAGAGTTGAATGCGTTTTAAGAATTTAAACATAATTATCACTATTCGTAATAATACTGCATGCATACAAGACTAAGCTATTTTAATTTGAAGTACAATCTTGAAAAGCTCTTGTTGCTACTTCAAGCAATTCAAGCAACTATACTTAACCCAAATTACGTGATACTAGTATCCAAAAACTATCCAAGCATAAATCACTCACAAGTTTAGTTAATTGTATCTTATCATATTCGAATTTCTTGTAAGTATAGAATACTCAAAGAAATCATGAATAAAATAGTAAAGTCGACATGCCTTCTAAATCGTTAAAGTACTTATTGAAAACATTAACGATTCTGGATATAAAATTTGGAATTTATGTGAATTTTATCGCTTGCCACATTTTACGACATGGAAGTTTGTTACAAATATTTGCACTCATAAATCCAATTTTCTTATGCATCAGTTTGTGTTTCCATATTATCGTGTCTTGTTAGTTCAGTCTCTTGGTCTATATCACTGTGACTGGAATCTGATTCTGAAACATTGTAAATTATATTTAATTTCACCATTACACTATTTTTGTTAGTAAAATTGTCTATGATCTGCGATAATTGCATCAGTCATTTTGAACTTGTTTTTTCCCTGCTGAACAAGAATTTACACATTGTTTATCGTATAGTGGTTATTTTTATTCTATTTTATTTGTACTAGTAAATTAAAAATGAGATGGCACAAACTTGTTATGTGAGACGCGAGAGTTAGAAAAGACAAAAAATCTAAAATAAAGAATAATATGGACGACGAAACTCGTATTTATTTAAAAAGTCAGTAATAATTTACCTACTTTAAAAAAATAGAGTAAATCGCGCTCTGACTAAAGGAAATAAACTTTTCCAAGAAAGGTAATAATGGCAAACTTAAAGAATATCAATACAAAGTAGATTTACCGTGTGGTCCAGTATCCAAGGCTAAAACAGCCAATGGTGCTTCGTCCAATACCCCTGACCATCTTGCAGCTAATACTCTGGAGCCTCGGTGACCTCTAACGACTACTGTCGGCATTACACTTTGGGACAAAGATGATCCACCATACATTGAAACTCCTACGTTTCTTCGCATGATTGTGCTGTAAAAATGATTTATTTTTATTATTTATAAAGAGCAAGACTTACATCTTATGGAAAGTGATCGTCACAGATTAATTATATTATTATAATATATTACTTAATCCATTAAAAATAAATCTTTAAATTAAATTCAATAAGGTATTTGTATTGGACTTTATTTTAATTTGATTTAGTACTAATTATTAAATAAATTTAACTGTTATTTTTCATGGTAATGTAGTTTTGTTCTTATCTATATAGATAGCACAAATTTAAATGCTTCTCATCGCAGTCTTATTATTTATATACTCTTATTATTTATTTACAAATTATTTGTCTCTGGCGGTTAAACAGCAAAAACATTTTGATAGAAGGCACCTCAAATAAAATAATATTCAACATGATTTTTAAACCATAGCAATTTTAGTGTATTTACCTATGTTCCGGGTCTCTTCTTGGTTGCTTTTTCTTACACATAACTACTAACGTTACACATAGTGTAGTCAGTATTGTCAAAAAGACCAAAGATAAAGCCGCTCCTGTTAGCAAAGCAACGCTGTTATCTCCAGCTGAAGGCGGCTGAGGAGGTGATGGAGTCATTGTTTGCAAAGATCCTGTAAACACATTTCCAATTTTAAAATGATTATCACCCTTGTTATTCGGTTGGTAATATTTGAAACTATCACCTTAAATAAATAAGTAATCAACTTGTTTCGTTGTAGTGTCTCTAATTTACCGGGTATAAGAGACCTAACATCTGTTGTCTCGGGTGTCCGGCATAGTGCGGCATTGTTGGGGGAATAATAACTGTTTATCAGTTTTTCTGTCATGGTCAGGCATATACTTACCATCAGTTGAGCGTTCTGACCATTTTGTAACATCAAAAAATCTATGGATAACCACAAATACTTTCGTGTTCTATTTGCGAATTAGTCGGGACTAGGCTATTCATCTGTATTAGCAAACCTTTTCACACCTACAAAAGATATATAATCATTCAAATTTAGTCAATAACTATAATATTTTTACAATATAAATTTAAGTACAGAATAAAATAATCCACTCCAGTCAATTGCCATCAAGCGAACAGATTGCTGGCGGGCAAAAATCCGTAATCCTCGGAGTCAATCGACGCGCCGCTATCCAATAAAACCGGGCGATCTAATTGCGTTAACACCAGCCGAGTCGAAAACCGCAGCCTACAGGATGTTTGTTAATCAGCTAAGTGCATGTGATTACTCGGTAAGTTGTATCGCAACGATAGCAATTAAACGGATATAGATTTCTGGAAGACTCTCATGATTGAATAACAATTTATCTTTAGATTATCTACAAATTTTGCTCTTGATTCGAGTACACCACTATTGAATATAGATTCTGGTAGACAATGGCATTAGAGTGTACTTTTGCAGTAATACTCATTTCATTATTATAATCCAAATGACGAATATAGTACTCATTTTTACCGTGTCGTGACGACGTATTAGAGTGTAAATATCATCTCCAACTCTTTCCGTGGATGCTGTAAGCTAAGAGGAAGCTAGGAGACCAAACATTCAGAAAAACTCGTAGCGCTAACTCATTCAATCATAGCCTTTTAAAGGTACTACTATCTCCAACGCACAAGCCAAGACGAAGGTTTGGACAAAACCCGTCAATATCATGAAGAAGGCCTTCAGTCTTGAAGTGAACTGTTTTATTAGCATCACATTTTATTAGCCAATCTATATTCTTAAAGATTTTATTTATATCGAGCTTTACAAATATAACATCCACACTTACCAGGTATATCTAAATCACCAGGACTTCGTATCGAAACACTATGCAATGCTGCTGGTCTTAGCGATCTGCCTCGCGGTGTTTCAGAGTAGACGAGAAATGTATATTTTCCAGGCGTCAAAGCATGTAGTGAAAACTGGGGTTTGTCGTTTATCACTCTATATACGGCTTCCGTCAAACCTCTGCCCGATATTCCCTAGTAAACAAATTGAAGCTGTAATGCAATGTTTCAGGTCACAACGTTTATATTAATATAGCAAACGTCTTAATTGATTTAACCAGCCCATAACATGTTACTGTAGGGCAGCCTTCCCACCTTTACTGAGTGCAGTATGGCTATAGGAAGATTGTGCCGTAACCAAACACGGGCCCGTTGCAGAATGGTTGGTGGTGTTTTATTCGAAAATAATCACTTATTCCTTTTTAATTATAACAATGGTTCCTAAGTTAGCAGCCGAGGCCTGTCAGATTTATGAGCAACCAAAGAACGGCAAAACTCAATATCATATATTTGTTCCACCAATTCAATGCTTGCTCATCGCAAAAGTTATGCGTGACTCACTGTGATCACTTGCGTGATCGCCAACCGAACACGCTGGTCAGTACTCCATCGAATTCTTACTATGGGATATTATTGTTTTTTTTTAATATTGTTAAAATATTTACAATCCATCAATTCTATAAAAGCCTTTTTCAACTAGGTTAATATCATTATATTTATATTATCAGATACACAATCATCGGTATCTAACTTACAAAAAAATTGATAGCATAGAATTTGGTTTGATATAGAAAAGGATTTAGCTATTTTAGGAAGCGGAGAACATGAAACAATCGTGAGGATAAATTCCAATTTTAAGTAGGAAATTAATAATGTGTGAGAATTGATAGTAGATACTTATTAGTAAAAAAAGGTATAGGTTTTGACAATGGCAATGTTATTTATGATGAACTACAAACATTACATGGCACTCAAAATTAGTTGTTCATACAAGCACGGCCTTTCAATTCCTGCCGCGCTCACCTGATCATTCAACGTAGAGATTTCATTGTCTTCTAGCTTTTCGTCCGTACGCGGGCGTACCTCCAGCGCTTCCAATAGAAACTTTTGAGATAGCCCTCCGTCATGGCCAGGTTCGCAGTGAAGAACTTCGTTACTGATTTCGCAATCGCTAGGCGGTTCTGGAAGCGCTATAATCAGAAACACATAGATAACAATATTACTGGTGGTAAAACTGAGCTAAGGCAATGGTGTGTCTAATTGGGATAAAAATTCAGATGTTTGGAAATCAAAAAGTGTACAGAATTATAAAAAAAAACTGGCAACAACTTCCAGAAATAAGAAACAAAGAGAGAGACATATACGAATAATTCGCAAATCTTAAATTCATGGCGTGGTTGCCAAGTTCCATTAATAAATAAAATAATAATGAACCCACAAATTGAGACACTAAAAAACGTAGAACAAGAAATTAAAAAACTTTGAGTTTGTAAGTCTGTGAATGAACCCAACATACAAAACAATATGAAACCTACCAGCCGGCATAATTCGAAATAAACAAGGCTCTCTTTGGTTTCCAATATCATTGCTGGCCCAACAAGCTAGGTAGCCAAGGTCATCATCACTATTGTCTGAAGTCAGTCCATGGATAACTGTACTACTTGATCCCATCACTGTAACCATTAGACGCTGGTATCTGCAAGGTTATTATTAATTATTATAATATCAGTACTTTTTATATCAGTAATCTTGCTTCGTTTATTAATTACAAAGAAAAATCTTAAATTTCTATGTTGACAACTGATTTTTTGTTTTAAACTCAGTTTATAAGATTGTAAAGGTGTTGTAAAGTAACTTGACAATTATTTTGTTGAACCCGGTTATCCTTAATAAAGTTATAGTTTGTGTATTGAACAAACAAAACAAAATGATGAAGCAAATAATTGTCAAGAAAAGTCCATGCTATGGCTTTTTCTTTCATATAATATCGTGACTTTCGACGTCTATCTCTTTGAGGCAGAAGAAAGATTACATTTGATGATTCCAATAGAGAATCTTATGAACCATTGTCACAATCATTTTTACATTTGAGAATATATCTTTTTATTATAATTCCCAATCCATAAAAAAAATATATGATAGAAGCTCAAAGTAAAATACTCACTGGCAAAACATCCTTAGTACCATTGTAAGTCCAGTAAAATCTTAAGGTCCTGCATCTCTTGTTGATGGCGCTGTAACAGAGCAACGCGCTCTCACCTCTCCTCCTGGAGCACCTGCCAGTTGCTGCACCACTGAACCGGCTGCACATTCCGGCCGAGCTGATGACGAAGACATTTGTAATGAAAAACATATCTTAAGCGATGTATATATAGTGCAATTTGGCAAAAGTCCACTATTGATTGATCTCAAATGATAGTAGAGCAATACATAAAGTTAGGCTGGGGATTGTGTTTTCTATGTTTGAGTGTGTGAATGCTTGCGTGTGGGTCTATGTGCGAAGTTGTGTGCTGTGGTAGTAAGTATTAATATCACTTTCAATTATTTTTCGGTACTTACAGAGAACATTTAAAGTCAGAGGTTCACTCAAGGCACTTCCTTCGGTATTTCTTGCACGACATCTGTATATCGCTGAATGGTATCTAAGCCCCCGAAGGATCAATTTGCGCTTCTACTGCTATGCTCCGATTGGATCATCGCGTATAAGGTGGACCTGTGTTGGAAATAAATAAATAGTTGCTTATTAATAATAAAATCATACGGCGTCTATTCACCAACCAAGTAGCTGGTAGCAACGCAAGACTAAAAATTATTCAGAAGCTTACTAGTGAAACCTAGAATGTCGAATTTTGTACTGCCATCAAGTTAGATACTCACTGTTTATTTCTCTATATCTTTTTTTTGATAGCTAGTTAGTTCGGATTGTCTTCCTCAATGAAGTTAAATTGATGAACAATGAGATCGACCCTTTAGAGTCAGATTTTCAAAGCCGAGTTACGACCTCTGATATGGTTTTATGTTACCGATATATTGACAACCAGTGCCGACCTTATCGTGGCCTCCTAAACACTGAATCGTTTTTTTTCAGACATAGAAAGAAAGAAAGAAAATTTAGACTGCAATGTTCTGACCAAACTAGAAATTCTGCCCTTGATATTAATAATAATAAATATTCTTTATTTCTTCTTCACAATAGAGACCTTTATCTATTTGGTTATTTAGCCTTAATCTATTCGAACCTACGGTATTCGGTTCTAGCAGCGATCTTAAATTGAAGCTTACTCAACGTAGAATTAATAACTGTAAAGACAGTCTATGTATGTGTAAATCAGTTTTTTATAAAAATATACGAAAAACTATAAGCTATAAAAAGATTCGCAGTCAGAATGGCTATGCTTAAGGGTTCAGAGATCAGGTCATGTGTGTTTAGGACTTTGTTTGGAATATTGTTTATTTAGCTGCCGGGTTGTTTTGGTGTTCGAGTTTGCTCTGACGACAAAATATGATAGAATTTTTACGTTTGACCTCAAATGATTTGTTTTGTTGATAAAGATGCAAGACTGTTTTCACAGGCTTTTATAATTTAATCAGGTGAGTTTATGCATTCGAGGTTTTATACTTCTGAAAATTCAAGTCAACTTTTTTGGGTCTTACTTAGGTGTGTAACCGTTTTATACTTCGCAAATAAGCCTCTAAGGCTTTTTTGGGACTAAATGGCGCTGTGTGAATGAATGTCTAGGAATATTAATGTACGAGTATATAAGGCCTTCTTTTAACTTTTAAGATTTGTTTTAAGAGGCAATACATACACTTTTCAATAGTGGTTAAATGATTGTATTATAACCAACTGCTACTAGGTCCAGGTATCATTAATAATTAGTTGTATTTCCTTGCTAAAGAGAGAGTCATGAAGCAAGTAATTAAAAATAAATATGTTCCAAACCTATTAGGAAAATATAATGAGATATCAAATACTGTCGTAGGCTTTATCATAAATCTAAACAATAATTTAGGTATTGCCTTTTCTAGGTCACCCAGTTCTAATATAAAATGTTTTACTATTCAGTATTCCACTATGCCAGGCGCCGTACGTTTAATAATACAAAACTGAAACTAGCGGGTTCGTTGATGAAGAATAATGCACGTTTCAAATTTACCCAACACTAATACCAATCTTCAACGTCGTAATATGCAGTTATTATAAAGTTATTTTCCGTTATTACAAATTGAATTTTCACAGCATAATAATTAAATTCACATTAGCTAGCCACATGTCACGCTAGTGGCAACTTAAAAATGACAGGAAACTAGTTCGTGCGTTCTTAGGCGAGGTGCAAAATAAACACTTTAATTAAGTTCTCCATCAAGAATGGTGGCATTATTATGGCAATTAAGGTTCAAATAAACACAATATTTTGTTTTATTACTTTACATTTAGACTTTTTCTTTATTTAAACTCTTTTGATCAATGAATCCACATACATTAAAAAATGATCTCAGCAAGTAATTTGGAATATGGGTACACACAACAACGGATAAACATACTTCTATTTGTAATCATATTTTAAAAATATACATCCAGAACCGTAGATTGTGTATAGTCAGTTATAGTCCCGTCATATTTAAAGGGACGATAACTGGCACTCAAACAAAAAACAAACTCAACAAAAACAACTCAAACAAAAGTGCATAGCACTCTTATTAGAGTGCTATGCACTTTCGTTTCGGGATGAGGGCACTGTTGTTGCTAGTTCAATGATCGGGAATAAGAGTAAAGGACCCTATATCTGTCGTCTCGGTTGACGGGCGCAGGGCGGCATTGATGGAGAATAATAACTGTTTATCAGTTGTTGGTCTCCTTCAATGCCGCTCTGTTATGGTCAGGTGTATCACTTACTATCAGGTGAGCGTCCTGACCGTCCTCTTGTAACATAAAAAAACTGGTTTAGGACTATTATAGCCCAGAGACGGTGTACACATCGTGATTACAGGACTTTTATAAATAAAATAAAGCTAGAAAAATACTAAAGAACCAGGGTACTAACAAACTTAATAACGGTCAAACGATTAACCGGTAAACAAGTTTATAAACATTTCCTGTTAAAGAACACCCAAGTCAAACCTGTATGCAAATGCATACTAAGCATACGAGTCTACAAGAAACTGGACCTTTTTTAATGTGATCACATATGAAAGTAGTCACTCGCATCAGTTCTGTCCAGCCCATTTAAACTGAGTTACTCTTGCCAAGTACATCGGATGAATATAATTTTACAGGTGATTCATTTGATAGGATCAGCTTGTAATACATTTTTTCCATTTTGTAAGGATCATTCATTCTGTAGAATCTTTGAAAAAGGTTCTCGATTCTTCGATGTCTTCGTTTAGGTTTCTTCCGTACGTAAATATTAATGAGTAAGTAAGCAAAGTATTTGGTAATTGGTTTTGTGAATAATGTACCAAAACAAGCGGGACATCTGGCGCAAAATGCAAAAACCTATGTCCAACAGTGGACTGTGAAAGGCTAAAGTGAAGAAAGTATATTCTGGTTGACATAAAAAAATATATCATTTGAACGTTTGAACATTTACGCTGCTTCGAAAAGTACCATTATATGTGGGCTATATTTAATAAATTATTTATTTAATATGGTTGGTTTTATTATTTATTAAAAACAGACGGAAGGATAGTAAAAAAATTAAAAAACGTATATAGATTATAATAAACATATAATATAAGAGCGTCGGTAGCTTAATGGTGTAGACTGTCGCCCTCCTACCGAGAGGGCCAAGGTTCAAATTCCGCTACGTACAATGTGTTTTCGAATTTTCGCAAAACATATGTACAATATCCGACGCTCTTACGGTGAAGGAAAACATCGTGAGGAAACCTTCATGCACGACTACGAAGAGATATAAAGGTTGTGCGTGAAGTCTCCCAACCCGCACTGGGCCCGCGTGGAGGACAAAGCTAATCACCCTATACGAGTAGGCTCGTGCCCCTCGATGGGGACGTTTTAATGACTGATGATGATGAACATATCATAGATTCATATGCATGAAGAAAAAGACGGTTATTTTAATTTTACAGACACCCTAACTTTATTTATATGTACATAGATTATTGCACATGCGAAAATATTGACTCAAAAAGCATACCTCGGTACCTCTATAGAAGGTAAAGTTAGTTGCAGGTGGAGAAGCATCCGCTGAACAAAGAAGCTCAGCGTTTTCATCCTCCCTCAGTAATCTTGGGTCTTTAGGCTCTATGAGGGATATCTGAGCTACTGGTGGGTCTGTAACAAAATATACATTTATGTAAGTGTGGAGTATCTGTTTTTTAAAATGAATGGGCCGGATCGACAGTTCAAAAAGTTATTGTAAGTGCTGATAAAATTATTTTCCTGATAATGTTCTCGTATGTCCTTCCTTCCTTCAGGATAAGCAAGTTGAAGTGGCAGTGGGCAGGGCACATAGTGCGTAGAACCGATGGCCGATGGGGCGGAAAGGTTCTCGAGTGGCGTCCGCGTAACGGAAAACGAAGCGTAGGCCGACCCCCAACCAGATGATCTGATGATCTGGTTAAGGTGGCAGGTAGCAGATGGATGTCAACTGCAAGGGATCGGTCCGCGTGGAAATCATTAGGGGAGGCATTCGTTCAGCAGTGAACTTTCTAGGTTGTAATGATGATGATGATGATGTTGTCCTTCGAAAAGGGTTGTGTTGCTTATTTACTTCAATCTCAGATTAAGATTTAGTATTGTCAGTTTAAATGAAAAATGTCGACAAAATTAACAATTTGGCTATTAAATGCTATATTACCTAAAATGTTTTATGTATCATACACGATTTTCGGATACTATTATGAGAGGTTCCAATACAATATTATCTGAAACTAAGGTACATAATACTAAATAATAAGTTTCAAAACTAGGATTCATTATTTGTAATATTAATTAAAAAATAATGTGAAATTTACTAAATCAGTTTAGAAACCCTTTTAACAGAATACAAATTAATGATATGCAAAATACAAAAGCGAGCATCGACGAAATATCGTCATGAAGTGTGTTTTAGAAACTAACGAAATTTATTAAAACACTGCTAATTCACTTTGATAACAAAGGGCAGTTAATATCGAAAATTCTAGATGCAAGCCAATCACGGTTTAAATTTTAACAAAGCCGAAGCGAGCTGTATTGGGCAGACAGTCAGTACCGAATTGTTTATTCTGCGCACGGTACCTCAGACAAAGTCGGTCCAACCAGCACCAACACTTTGCCAAAGATTATGAATTGCAACGAAAATTCACAGAAGGTTTATTTTGAATTCAATCAAAGAAATATTTAACTATTTATTAAGTACCTAGTAGCCGTTACTTTAAATATCTATAGTGACATGAATCACAAGGGAAGTATGCTTTTGGACACAGGTACATTCTTTTCACGAGAGATTTGAATTGATTGCATTAAACGTTGCGTTCTTTTAAATTTTAGTTAGCAATAAGAAAATACATTGTCTGTACTCGTACATAAGATGTAACTGTAATGATAATATGGTATTCCAGATCATAACTCACCATACTGGTCCAATAATTCTTTGAATAGTTTTATCAAGATGCAACATGAGCAGTTAAGTCAGTTATAAATCTCTCAACATTTTGAAAAAATAGTTCTATTATATTGCATTATCGAAGTCACCATCTGTATAAAACAATTCTATAGCATCAGCTGTGTCTAGGGAGTAGGTAACGGTACAATTATTACGTTGTTTGTTTGTTTTGCAAGTCGTATTATTGCGTTTTGTACGTGCATAAAATAATTTTGCTAAAATAAAGTTGTATTTTTCACGGGCAACTTCGAAAGTTATTGTGCGGGGAGAAATAGAGAGCCCAGGTGTCATTATTAAAGTTCGAAAATGTAATATGGCACAAGAGACTGGCGAGGATGTAATTTAAATTCGAAGAACGGTTTTGTTTTGAAAATATTTAAGTTTGAATACCCATGGCAGTTTTATTCAGCAACTGACATGGTTTGCGATCTAGGGTCTGCAGATTATGGTTTTCTTACAATAACTAAGAAATAAGTACCAGAAGAATATTTCTTGTGGACACCATGTATCAAAACTACATTACATGGGACTTTTTCTATCTATAGGCAGCACAAGTTAAGTAAAGCCTTGTGAAGACTGTGATGAAATAGAAGTAGAAATATTCGTGATGACAAATGAGTATCAATTCTCATTTACAGTGCACTTTACAATTGAGTACAAAATAACGTGGTGCGACAAAAACAAAAACGGAACCACTAAAAACCACCGACAATATATCAAAAGCGCGCCACACACGAGATAGGGAAGCGGGAGTTCCGGCTCTGTCTGTGCAGGGTTGTCCCACGACGGAAATACATGGTACTCAAAGCAGAATGGGGCTATGGAAATCTTTCGGATAGCTGTTCATTATCATCAGATCATTAAACGTCCCCGCCGAGGGGTACGAGCCTACCCATATAAGGTAATTAGACCTAAGTCGTCCACGCGGGCCAGTGCGGATTGGCCAACTTCAAGTACAACCTTTGAATTTCTCCGTAGGAATGTGCAGAGTTCCTCACGATGTTTGCTTTTAACTTTGACACTGGTACATGGAGGGATTTAAACCTGCACTCTCTAGATCAGAAGGCCACATCCCACACCAATGAGCCACCGACGCCGATAGCTAATAATCATTTGTTATTAAAACCTCGTACTTAAATCGTTAGTTGTTTGTTTGTATGTAGGTAGGAGTTTTTGTAAATCGGTCCTAGAATTATGTATTGGGATCCTAACTATCAAAGTATAAACTTGGCTTTTACCATATGAATGAATGATTTAAAAAAAAATGATTGCATATTTTTCATCGTCATATTCGAATATTACACATCTAAGCGAAATACAAAAATGCGAAGGGTAGAACTCGACAATGAAGTTAAACCATTCGATTTCCGAACTCATGCAAACTGTAAATGAGTCACAGAACCTTACAAGCGCTTAGTTTCCGGATATTACAGTTGTAATTTCTTCCCCCCGCGGCGCAACCCTACGAGCGCGGTTTGAGCTGCGTGCCAACAACTTTGTCCCGAGTTTAAATATTATCGCGGGCGGGTCTTGGGCGTGTTTATTATGTCGCACTACGTACACACTTACGTATCTCCCGAGGTGTCAGATTTTGTAAGAGTTGGGTATAACGTAAAGTTGGGCGCCTCGAGCGTTAACATGCAATGTACACCCGTTCCGCGAAATCTTTTACGGCTCTTTAAACTTGGTGCGTGGCGGTGTAATTGAAAAGTCGGATGTGTTTTCGAATTTATGAAGTTAAGCGAGAAGTTATCTTAAATTTCATGGTATCCGATGTCTCAATGACTTGTTCAGGCAAGTGTAGGAGTGGAGACCGAGTCTTGGCAAGCGTTACGTGGGACATCTCTCGGGCCGGTAGACTGACGACGTGCAAAAGGCCGTTGGTGGAGACTGGATGAGGAAAGTGGAGAACCGAAATATTAAAGAGAAGGAGAGAGATCGAAACTTTTATTTGACATCATTTTCTGAGTTGCAATAAATAAAATTTAGTATTCGTGGATGTGCGACTCACATCAAGCACTTTATAGAAATTCTTAATAATTTGGTTTGAAACTGTTTTCTCAGCTCTAGGATGAGACGAACAGTGCAATTATATCTTTACATTTAAGTATAGTTTAAAGAAGTATTGTATTCTGCCCCCAAACAAAATGTTTGTCCTTTCTTTCAATTACTGAAACCATCAAATTTATATAAGTTGAGTGTTATGTGTTGTGCTTAAGCGTGAAGATCCAACTATGTTAACTTTAGTATACTATTGAGTAACACGAACTACTATCTTCTATATGGTAGCCTGTCTGTATTTTCACTACCTATGGTACATCATACAAAAGGAAATTGAGAAGATGCAGACAATGGCATTTTTGGCTTTTCCCAAATATTTATTTTCATAGATAGTGTATTATGATACTTACACATAACATCGAGCATAACGGAGTCTTCAAGAGTATAAGCCGGAAACCAGGGATTAGAGACGCGGCATACTAGCTGCCTTCCGCTGTCTTCTCTTCTTACATGCCACGTTAGGATGCTCTTGGTGACGTCACCGTCTACCTCCATCTAAATAATATAGAAAATTTTATTTGTATGTTAATCAGTTTTCAGAGTTAAAAAGTAAGCTAGATTACCTCATATTTAATAATATTACGTAAAAATTAACATTAAAATAAATCACTTCAAACTAAACAGATTTTGAAAAAATAAACTATAAACGATTTCAAAAAGTTTTATTTAATATATTGTTTTAATTTTTCTGTCTTTAGCATGACAAATAGGCACCTCCTTACGACAACGAGCCTTCGAAGAAGGTTTTGTTTTGGGAGCCAAACAATTATACGATTCATCTAATGGTAAGTGGGTCCATGCTTTTAAGATACTGGATCTCAGAAATGGGTTATCAGCCCTTTAACGAAGTTTACACTATTTATTTTTACTTATAAAGATTTGATTACCTCAGTTAAAGTAGAATCAACGAGTTGCGAGTTAAGGAACCAATCGATGTTCGGCGCCGGCTTCGAGCCTCGGGTAGTGCACACGTACGAGCGGTCCTGGCCGGCCCGCGCCGCCCCCTTGCCGGACACCCGGACGAATTGCGGCTTCACTGTGGAGGAAATGAAATATTTTAACGGCATACGATCTGTGGCTTTCCGTTGCGAAAGCGCGATGGTGCTCGTTTGTTGGAATCTGGTCACAATATAGTGGTTTGCAGTTTAAAATGGAAGTTTGTGCTGAGTCAATTTTTGATGTGAAACTGGATCCTTTTTCTCGGCTTTTAATATGAATTTGATATTTACTTATTGCTGGAGACGACAATTATTTAATAGAACGTTTTAAGGTGGTACTGATGAAACTTTTTTTGGCGTTGAAAGGTGCGCTAAGACATGAACATGGAGCTGAAGCAAGTACACTGACTGGATTAGTTCACAAGTACAAAGTCACTCAACGAGCAGTGAATCGAGCTATGATCCAGGGATTAAAACAGATATGATGTTATTCGTGAGAGAACTAAGTTTAGCAACATAGCTTGCGGGAGATCAACAAGTTGAATAAGTAGTGAGCTGAGCATGTAGACGATGCAGATGGACGGATGATCTGGTTAAGGTGGCGGGTAGCAGATGGATGTCAACTGCAAGGGATCGGTCCGCGTGGAAATCATTAGGGGAGGCCTTCGTTCAGCAGTGGACATAATTAGGCTGTAATGATGATGATGATGATGAGCATGTAGAAGAACCGAAAGCCGTAGGAAAAACTAGTTTTGGATTGGATACCGTATCCTGGCAAGCGGAGTATGGAACGCCACCACCGCGATGGACCGACGACTTGCAAAGGATCGCTGGTGGAGGCTGGAGGAAAAATGTGGAGGACCGAGATATTGTGCGCTGTATTGTATGAGGAAGACCTAATGTTCAGCAGTGAACTTCGATAGGTTGGAGGGAGATAATTGTGCGATATAAGCTACTAACACTTCTCTAAAAAGTTAACAAAATACAGAGAAAACCAAAGTCAACACTTAGTGATTATAAGTTAATACTTACAAAATAATTTGAGAGTAACTTCTCTGATTATTGATTGCAGGAGTGGAGGTTCCACTTTGCAGTGCAGTCTGCTGCCAGATTTAGAGACCTTGAAGAAGTAGCTGACAGACAGAACCTCCTTTCGTGATAGCTAGCCTCTCGTTTCCACTCCACCAAGACACGTCTGGAGGTGGCTTGCCTAAAATAAATTCATAATTCAGTTTTTCTATAGAAACTATTTGAGTATTCAATATTATAAAGTAATTGAAATAGAAATCGGTTATTGGTATTATTTCTATTACATTATTGACAATTTTGCGTTGCTAAAACCGCTTCTATTTCGAAGGTTTCGGTCAGATTCTTACACATGAATTTGTGTTTATAAGAAGCGTATCATTTATTTCCATTGGTCTGCATTTTAAAACACTTTTTGATACCAATTGAACTGATGGCCGTTTTGTCCAAATGATGGTAGGTAACACGCCTACTTTATACATACGTACCTCCAGCAGCCTGACACGAGAGCAGTAAATCTTGACCCTCCTAAAGGGACCAGCAACCGGACCAAGTATCTCTTCTCCTTCTGAATCATAAATGCGAGGTGATTCTGGAGGAACTAGAATAAAAAGGCAATATTTTTATAAAATTCATACTTTGCTGGCTGAATTAAGAAGAAAGAAGATGCCGTGCTTCGGAGGGCACATCAAACTAACAATTCAGTAGACTAAATTTCTTAGGGTGGTAGTATTTATCACCCATCAATACGCATTAGGCCAGCAAGGTGCTGTCTGTAGGGGAAATTTTTGGTAATGAAAATGATGATTGTTTTTATTTATTTACCGAATAATTTTCATACAGATCTCGATCCTCGTGCAGTAGTAAAAACATTTGTATGTATGAGCATATCAGATCCATCAGTTTCTATTTCTATGTATGTTAATGGGCTGTTCCTATGTATGTTTTCACAAAAGAAATATAAGTAGGTTTACCCGTTGCCTTGTTCTCATATGACAACCTCTTTTTGTGAAATTGGGGCTAATTCTGTAATATCTCCGAATTTTATTTATTGCGGGACAAAAAGGCTAGCCGGTAGTTTTCACACAAACTTACCAATAACAGTCAAGTTGACTTGATAATTTCTCGTTGGTGAATCGACGTAGTCTATCCTACATCGGTAGATGCCCTCGTCTTGATGCGCCACCTTTTCCACAGAGAGGTGGGCTGAAGACGTGTCAGACTCGTTTAGTACGAAATGCGTTCTCGTCCCGAATTCGCCAGCGACTGCCCAATGTACTGGAGGACCGTTTCTGAAGTCCACTCTATAAGAATAAAACATATTTAAACTATTAATATGAATGAAACTGTTGAGGTGTTGCTTATATATAAAGAAACGGTTATTGTGCGAAAAGTATTTTTTCCTTTTACTTCTGCTAATTTTAGGAAAGGCTAGATTGGTTTTATGTATTTACGAATTTTACCATCAGTTGAATGCTGGAGGTAGCAGTAATGAGTCTAAAATTACTCCCGAATTTTGGCTATACGTATGCAGATACACGTATACGTGTATACGTATAATAGTGTACGTATACAGGTCAAATTTCATGACCAGTTGATCTATTACCTAAAGCTTTGGATCAGGAATTAGCTGTTGTAAGATCCCAAAGTATGTTGATAGCAAAAAATATTGAGATCAAGCACTCGACCACTCCAATAACTCAACACAAAAGCCACGAGCTTTACTAGCGCATAAATTCAATAAATGCACCCGAAACGCAGCCAAATATTTAATTCATGTCCGCGTCTGCCAATGTACAATAGCCGAAGTGAGTCACACTTTAAAACTCAGAGGAAGGAATACAACGATACCGCCCCTTCCGTCTTGGAATGACTCCAAGAGATGAAGCACTGAATCAAAAGGGAAATATTTGTTTAGTTCCCGTGTGTTTTCCTCCGAATCAATAAGCGTCTTGATATTGAGGCGGTGTTTTTGCAGATGTTTGCGTGATTACACGCGGATGTTGTAATGGCACGCTGTTTGATTTTTGGGGATCAGGATGACGAGATACAAGCATGATTCATTCATCAGATGGGATTGTGTACGTTTTGTTAGGATTTAACATGTAATTGGGGTTTATTTATTTATGGAAAGAAAGAAGATTTCATTCTTTCTTTCTATTTATTTATGGTTCACCAACATGTAACATATAAGATCTTTCACTTATCAGGGGGGTTAACGCCGTCTTTTACAACAGTATTGCAATATATAGTAATGATACGTTAGCATTTTTGTACTAGAAAAGGCGAAGTAATATTATTGAAATTTTGTTTGAAGAGATAGGTTCGGATTTGATAAGCCCCCAGGGCCCGATTGCGCTATTTTTTAAATGCTTGCGCATCCTTATAAGGTCTCAATAGTTCAATTTTGCACTTATTCGTACTGATTTGGTACATTTTAATTGGTAATAAAATTAGACATTTCATTCTACTATTTAATACCATTTTCAACCATTAATAGTACAATATCTTATATGTGACCAATTCATTTCAAATGCTGGTAAATTCTATGAAACAATTACCATACTAACAATACGTTAAGATACTATGAACATTTTTTGTTACATCATCCGAGTCTTCTTGATGTATCAACGAAGACTGTTTTTTTATCATCCATAGGCAGACATTAGACCCATCTTACCTGATGATAAGTGACGATGCGGCCTAGGATGGATCATGCCTACCTAGAAACAGCCTATTCACTCTTGCCTTGGATGATGAATATGCGTCATAATGTATGCATTCACGATGCAATACGTCATAACTAGATGCAGAACTCAGAGCTTCTCGGCCATGAATTACAGTGGAATGGGAAAAACGGCTCGAGGGAGACAAATGGCCTCGTGTCAAGTGTTTAAAGTGCATTTTTAAGTTGAAAATGTTAATTTGAGCAGTGTAAGGTGTTTATTATGAATGCATGACCGTTTTGTTGTGATTAAACTCTGTAAAAGATTGTTACGTCGTTAGTTGAAGTTAAATGGTATTTTATATTACTAGAATAAAATAACATAACTACAGTACAAAATTTTTGTCATAAATTATTGTTATGTGTAGGTAAATGACAAAATGAGCGTCGGTGGCTCAATGGTGTGGACTGTCGCCTTCCTACCGGGAGGACTGAGGTTCAAATCCCGACACGTCACAATGTGTTTTCGAATTTTCGAAAATATATGTACGTTATCCGACGCTCTTACGGTGCAGGAAAACATCGTGGGGAAACCTTCATGCACGCCTGCGAAGAGATTCGAAGGTTGTATGTGAAGTCGTCCAACCCACACTGGGCCCGCGTGGAGGACTAAGGCCTAATCACCCTATACGGGTAGGCTCGTGCCCCTTGGTGGGGACGTTTAATGAGCTGATGATGATGATAATGATGATGATGAAATGACAAAGCTCTGTAACTACTGATATAAAAATTTAAAAAGAGTGACTATCGACTTTCTTGCCGGCTCTTTTCGAAGATCCTACTTATTCCGAACCGGTGGTAGAGTCATAAAAAATATAATCAAAATAACAATTGATGATTCAAAAGTATCTGTAAAAGGTTTATTTGAATAAAGTGGTTGTTTTGTTTAAAACACAAAGTTTCTCGGATTTATAATTGAAAAGCTTTTTTTCTTTTATTCTCCCAAAGAAACTGTTAACTATTAGAAATATGCAGTAATTTTTTTTCTCTTCTAAACTGACTGTTACTACTTTAACAACTATAACCATAAACTATTTCACAAAGATGAGTGATCTTCATGACCATTATATTTTTTTTATTATTTGCATTTTCATGCGCTGCGGCGCTGTTCCAATGCGTACTAGCAGGTACGTTTTTTTTTTTAAATTAAATAGCTCAAAATCCCTTCAACTCCTCAAAAAGAGTGAACCATTAAATTGCAACATCTTTTTGCAATAAAAAAACGTCTTTTATTATTTTTTATGTTATAAAGTGTACAGGACGGTCAGGAAGCTCACCTGATGGTAAGTGATACGCCTGAACATGACATGGTGGCATTGATTGAGACAAACAACTGATAGACAATTAGTCTCCATCAATGCCTCACTGCGCCCGTCACCCGAGACAACAGATGATAGGTCTCTTATATCCGGTAATTTTACTAGCTTAGTATTTTTTTTTCATTTTATTTTATTATTAGTTCAGGTATTGAAATGTTACAAATTTCATAAGGACCGCCACTCACAAAATTTCGCGGAACGGGCTCACCCGTTCTCGTAGGCGTGAAGTCTCAACTTCTAAGCAGTAGACTGTATTTTTTTATACGGACGATTGCTTAAATTCAATACTATTTAAGTACCACTCTTTTTCAATGCCTACTAAATATTTTGTGACATTAATGGAACTGTCACTAGTCACATTTACACAAAGCCCGGGAGACCCGTTGTGACAGCTGCCAAAACAGTTGACGTACTTGTGACATAAGACACAAAACTATTTCTGAGCATCATTGTTTTTTTGCAATTGTACTGAAAATTAAGGAATATTAAAATATCTCTATTCTAACGTATATTGTCTGTGTTCAAAAATGTCGCAAGTAATTCGCAATGTCAATATTTAACTTCATATCTAGAGTCAACTAATAAACTGACTTTTATTTTGAAGACCTGTGTAATGTATTGATTGTGTACCTGCTACTTCTTCAAGGGTTCATAATTCAATGTCTGTATAGCACAAATGTTTGTGAGCATAACATATTTATGTTTGTATTGGTCTGGGTATTTTCCACGTAACAGGCAAGGTACTTAGTTTGAGACTATTCTATACATCTTTTTAATTTTGAAATTAATATTTTAAAATTGCCGAACCATCTGGTGTAATGATTGAGACGTCGGCTATTAGACCGAGTTCGATCTACGGGCAGTACAAACATTTATGTGCATGAAGATGTCTGTTTGTATTTGGGTGTTTTCTATGTATGACATGTATGTACTGACAAATAGTATATTACATGTTTATCCGTTGTTGAGTAGCCATATTACAGGCTTATGCTTAGTTTGGGGCCAGATGGCACTGATGGATGGTGAATGCCTGTGGATATGTATTTATTTATTATTTTTTTTAAAGGAAATAGCACAACAATGTACTCCAAAATGTGGAATAAAGAAATGTCAAAAATATCTATATTCAATCTATTAAAACAATATGTCAATTAAATTTGGTCTAAGCATGTGCTACTGCTTTTGGTCATGAACCTACGTAATAGCACACTAATAAAAAAACCATTAATTGCGGACTATCAAAACGGAAGCTGGCAGCAGCATTTGTAATTGGGCCCCTCAATAGCCTCAGAAAGTTACCCCAAAACACGTATCCCACGGCGAGATCAGGTGGTCATTAGCGCGGAACTGGCACCAGCCCACTACCACGTCTGGCTGACCGCCAACGCTGCCGGTAGAGTCCCCACGCCTTTGTAGAAATGTCTACATCCTAATTTTCTTCGTCTTTGTTACTAATTTATTATCTCGCGGGCTCTATAAAGTTTTGATAGTTGCTTGTAAGTCAAGCAACTGGTCGTGATCGATGGGTGACCAAATATTATCTCGAGTCCATAATGTGCTTTATAAGGCACGTTTAATCGGTCGTTCTAGGTTATTAGGATTGTAGTCGTTCATCATCATCAGCTCATATACGTCCCACCGAGGGCACGAACCTTACTAAGCGTTAAGAGTAAATAATATACAGGGACGTAAATAATGTACATATTTATGAAAAGAAAACCACATCTTTATATGTGGTCTTCTGCCATAGTATGAGCATGGAACTTAATGTAAATCTTAGGGTAAAAACTTTGGCGTGGTTACCTTGCCGGATCTCTTAGTCCCCCTTGATGAGAGGGAGATGCATTTCCCTTGGAGATGCATTGTCTTGGCCGATCTGGAAGTCTTTAAATAGGTTTTGAACTTTGACAGGTCGGAGTAAGGATAATTTAGCCAGATGGGGTTGGTGTGGTCTTGATTTAGAGTGTCTTTAGCGCGGTCTTTAGGAGCGGCCCAAATGATGTTTCACCTTATGACAGCTACAGACAACGCTGCCACCGTAGCAAGTTTTTGGTCTTCTTTGGTGTCATAATAAGATATTTTTACTAATATAAATATTAAATAATAATAATTGTGAATATAATTTGCTTTATGCAATTATTTTGATAACAAATAATATGGTTCTGTACAAAACACATTTTCTTTAAAAGAGTAACTACTGAGTTTCTTGCTGGATTCTTCTCAGTAGAAAACTACCGTTCGAACCAGTGGTAGCTTCATTTGACAGTCATAAGTATGTAAGGACCTAAACTGAATAAATACTTTTCATTTAATTAATTTTGTTGTTTTATAATCTGAAAATGAAATGAACTTTGAGACAAAATATTTGTCCACTATATTCTGAGATCGCAGACACCCGAAACTGAGCCTTCCCAATGCTTCAGCGTACAATTTATAGAAGCCTTTGTCCTATTTCTAGCGACGCCATTTAAGTTTTTATTTATTGCCTTATACATGTAAAGGCTGTTTACAAGACAAATGGCTCTTGTTGATATTACACTAAAATGGACGCAAAAATAATTACATTTTTCTGCAGGATTTTCTTAATTTAACTCAATAAATGTCCACTGATATTCACACAGCGCCATATAGCCTCAAGTAAAGCGTGAAACTTGTATTACGGGAACTAAACAACTGATGATTACATATTTTTTGTAAATATATACACATTTATACATAGAAAACACCCATACCAGTACAAACAGAAATGTACATGCACTCAATTATTTGTACCATTGATTGACTGATTGACTCGGACTATTACACATTACAATTAAATAATAAATGCTTAGTAATGAGTTTCACAAAACCTACTTATTATTTAACCAACCTCATTTTTTCAGTAAATAAATTAAATTAACAAGTGCATATTTATTTGCGCTTAAATATTGAAAAATAATAAAAATACCAAGAGTGATACACAAAACAAGAACTATAACACGGTATTGTGAAGTTATGACATTTTAGTATTTCTTTTATATGAGGGCAAATGATTTTCTTTTCAATACTTTCGCAATTATCATCAAATTTAAAAAGAAAATAATATAATATTTTAATAATTGATAATTGTATTCGATTAACAAACGGCCAAGTTTCATGATATCTAAAAAATCCAAATTTTACTGCTCCAATTATGGTTTCTTAGGAAATTTAGACGTATACGGGAAAAAATCCATTATATTTTTATTTACATTTGTGAACCCCAACCATGAAGTCGTCAAAAGTAACCCTGCATAATACAGCCAACTCAATTTCGAGATTTCGAATTAATTGTAGCATCATTCCGACTTCCGACGGGCAAATTAAATTTTGACACAGAGCGAGCGTAGGACCACTTAATTGCAATTAGCTGACTTATAAGACGTTCACTTGTTTTAACCGAGTTGAAAATTCCGAGTTCGCAAAGGTTCGCGTCTGCTGCGACATGGTTAGTGACGGCGACGCGATGTGAAACGATGATTATGATAATAACTTTGCGCGTACTGTTGGTTTGATTCTTGAACCTCTAAGTATTATGAAAAAAATATATTAAATATCCGCTGACATTCATAAAGCGCCATCTTGTCCCAAACTAAGCATGGGAACTTAACAACGAATAAACATACTTATGCATTTTTTTTAATGTGTATAGGTAATATTTATATTATCAATAGAAAACTTTTACTTCACCTATACAATATTTTTAGGGCATAAGTGAACAGAACGGTCGGTGCGCTCACCTGGTAAGTGATACGCCTGACCATGACAGAAGCAATGTTGAAGGAAATTAATAAGAGTAGGTAGTCATGATTTTTCCACCAACTCTGCTCTGCGCCCGTCACCCGACACAACATAAAATTATGTTAGGTCTCTTATACCAAGTAATTTCACTAGCTACAGTGCTCTCATCCCGAAACACAGAAGTCCAAAACACTCGTATTTGACGGGACGATATCTGGCACTGCGGTGGTACCTAGACGACTCAGTACCGAGTAAATATGGATTCATATTGTGTTATTTTTCATTTTATATTATGAAATTTAAAGATCAAGCGTTCGTTGGTGTATGTAATGTATTGGGTTGTTAAGCTAATTTTGAAATATTTGTACATGATGGGGCACCAGAAATTATTTTCTCGAATCCCTGCGTACTTTTTTTATAAGCACCGTTAGCCTGGATACAGCTTTAGGAGGGAAGTTCTTAGCTCCCATCAATACGCATTGGGCTTGCTGGTTAGATTACATCCCAATGGCTTTGCTGTGTGTAAAGGCCTGAGCCCAAAATGATTGTAAGCTGGTTGTTGGATAAAAATATATTTTATAACCATCCAGACCGATTTTTGGCCACGGCGACTGGCCGATATAGTAATAAAAAATTGCTGATGAAAATCGTCTTTCAACTTTGATCAAGGTAATGCATTTTATAATATGACAACCCCAAAGCTCCGCGAAAGATAATTTGATATTCGGAACTATTATTACATAGTTTCTGCTCCGACTCAATTTGATTTACCTCACTTTTCGCCACAAAGTTGCATCCCGAGTATAAAATGTTGCTCCGTTTTCAAATTTACTTTACAGCGATATTACCTTTACCATTGCTCGCAGTCTCTCACGTCGATAAAGTTTTTATTATTAAGCGAGCTTTTTAATATTTTTATACGAAATTCATATATTATCGTACTGCTATTATGTCCGTAATCAAATATACCCAACATTTATGCATTCACTATTATATATTTTCTTAAGAGCTTTTTTCATAGGTAAACGAGTGTACGATTCACCGTAATGTCAGCGTCGCCCATTAGACATTTTTGAAATCTTTTTTTCATTATTTATTTTTAAGGAGTATTATCATACAATGACAATGTCACTCCCGTGAGGTCAACAAAATGTACACTTAAAAACATTAAAATAATTTAAAAAAATATTTTTTTTTACAAGATATAGGAAGCAAACGAGCAAGAGTGCACTTGACGGAAAGTTTTCACCTCCAGCCAGTGACAACGGTGACACCAGAAGTGTAAATAGGAATACGCTCTTTAGATCAGAAATGATTTAATCCGTAAGAGAACTAAAGTTACCGACATAGCCCACTAGATCAGCAAGTTAAAGTGGCAGTGGGCTGGTCATGTATGTCGCAGAACCGATGGCCGTTGGAGCAGACGAGTCCTGGAGTGGAGACCGTGTCTTGGCAAGCGTAGCGTAAGATTCCCTCCGTCCCGATGGACCGACGACTTGCGTAAGGTCGCTGGTGGAGGCTGGATGAGGAAAGCGGATAACCGGGATATCTGGCGCAAAAAGGGGGAGACCTATGTCCAGCAGTGGACTGCGATAGGTGGAAGAGAACGCTCTTTTATTAAACATTACATCTGGAACAGAATTCTGGCCTCATCTAATAATGGGGAAGCCAAAATACTGTTACGCAGACAAACATCATAATTTCTAAAAAGTATTTGGAAGGTCAGTGGCTCATTAGTGTGGACTGTTGCCTGCCGATCTATCTGGAGGGTGCAGGTAGTAATCCCGCCACCAATTTGTATCGATTTTTTGAAATACTGTACGTTTATCCGACGCTCTTACGATGAAGGCAAACATCTCAAGGACGCACGACTGCGAATAGATTCAAAGGCTGTACGTGAAATCGACCAATCCGCACTGGGCTCGCGTGGACGACCTGTACACCCTTAACGGCTAGACTCGTGCACCTCTGTGGGGACGCATAATGATCTGATGGCGAGGGAGAGAGAATGGAAAGTTTAAGGCCTGCGGTAAGAGGTTACCGTGAGTACTGAGTGAGGACTCAGTTAACGCAAAACGTTCTTTAAACGGTTTTTGCGAGGTCGTGAACTTTGATTAAGCCCTTTTGTGGCTTTAAATAAAAATTTTGAACCATATGTAATGAAAGAATAGTCATGATCTATCTAAGAAGCAGACAGTTTGAAACTGCATAATACTCAACTAGATAGAAGCTAAATGACATTATCTTTACTTCATGCCAAGACTTGATAATGATTGTAAAGCATGAACAAAATCGCATAACATTTTGATTCTCCATGTTAGGCAAGTGGTATAAACGGTCCATTTATACCCAAGTAATTACACGGTATACGGATTCATTTCGGCAAAAGCAAGCTATCGCCTCCATTGGTGAAGTTGTTGGATCGACGCCAAATTCTTACCAAGCCGGATTATGTTCCGAATATCTAGAGGTCATTAGAACGCGTATAAAATGGGAATGCTTAGTAGACACTTAGGCATTATTTACGTATTTATTGAGTGGTTTTAATCTTATTTCAACACGGATAATGATCTTGTTAAGTTTACTTGGAGATCATGTGACTGAAGTCTCTATCCCCATTTTTCTAAAGATTTTTTTCCGAGCTGAAGTATGGAAGGGGCAAAAAATTACTGATTGTTGTGGTTTAACGATGTTATATGTTAGAAACTGCAGTGAAGTTAATTTAAGATCACTTGTATTCTTTAGTACAATAGCTACAAATTAGATATCATGGATGTTAGACTAATGCTAGTACAAGTCATTATTCTTGCATTGCATTGTAAAATTATGTTATTAAACTTTTTGTTCATATTATAATCACTATGTTTTGTAACTGCCTATGTGGGCACAGCGGGTCGGTGACTCGAAGGTCGTAGGTTGGATCCCGCGGGGAAATGCCACCTTGTGTAATTCTCAGACTGAATCGTGATTGTCCAAAAATAAAGATGATTCCGTGGTTTAGAAACCACGTTAAGCTGCAGTCCCGGCTACTGAATTGGGAATCGTTAACATCCACCAATCCTCACTGAACCCGCGTGACCATCCACCAAAGGGCTTCTGCTGATGATGCTGAGCGGAAATGCCTGTTCCCAGCAGAAGGCCGTTGAAAAGCTGATATGATGAACTTCAAATAGAAAGTACGTTAAAAAAGCTTTTTGTCAAAACGCTCCCCATATTTACATTTATCAATCAATCAGCCTAACATCGTCAACTCTCTCTCTTCAACCTATTGCAGTCCACTGCTGGACATAGGTCTCCCCCATTTTGCGCCAGACATCCCGGTCCTCCGCTTTTCTCATCCAGCTTCCACCGTCCGTCGTCGGTCCATTGGGCCGGAGGGCGTCCTACGCTACGCTTGCCAAGACGCGGTCTCCACTCAAGAACTCGTCTGCTCCAACGGCCATCGGATCTGCGACATACGTGACCAGCCACTGCCACTTCAATTTGCTGGTCCGGCGGGCTACGTCGGTAACTTTAGTTCTCTTACGGATTAAATCATTTCTGATTTTATCCCTAAGAGAGATCCAAGCATAGCTCGCTCCATTGCGCGTTGAGTGACTTTGAACTTATGAACCAATCCCGCAGTCAGTGTCCATGTCTAAACTGTTGAACATAAATCTTCCCCAATGAGCGCCAACCATCCTGATCCTGAGCAGCCTACATCCAACTTCCACCAGCCACCCTCCCCAAATCGCAACTTACATTTAAGTTGCAGTTCATTGTTAACTACAACTAAACAGTGTTCGGTTGATACGCGCGGCTGGCGGCGCTCCAGCGATGTCACAAGTCGGGACGCGATAAACAAGGGGACAATTTAATTATCTCGACATGCCATATGGGAAAGAGGTTTTGATTCTGCGTAGTTTTGGTAAGAAAAGTTAATAACTTTATGAAAAACCAGTCTGCAAAAATAATCGGGCACTATAAAAATATATCTTAGCTTAATTGATATTCATGAAGGATTATAATTAGGAACGGTGTATTTTTTTAGATGCGGATACATTCAGGAACATTCCTGTATGTGTTTTTTTTATGATACTAGTGAACGGGGTGAGTCAGACCGCTCACCTGGTGGTAAGTGATACGCCTGACCATGATAGATGCAATGTTGAAGGAAGTTAGTAATAAAAGGTAGTCACCCGCGCCGATAGATGTTAGGTCTTTTAGCGTCAATTCACCATGGGGATTTGAAGTGTTGGGGCATGGTGTCCTATGAAACTGGTAACTCGTATTGCCTAGCTTAGGCACCAGTCTCGGACAAACAATATGTGAAACCATTTGAAATTTAATAGATGCTAGTGTAATTTTTGTTGTGAGAAAACAAATATTATTAATATTAGTCGACTTAATATGACACAATTTGGCACAGCTGCAGCTGCTTACGCTTTTACATAACAAGTCAGTTTTCACTAGACAGTTTAATTTTCACCTCATTCATGTGTTATCTACGAACTCATCCGGAAAGAGATATAGTAGCGTTAAAATTTAATTCAAAATTTCAGTGGTTGATGGATTAAAAACATCAAAAAGATATTAAAAAACTAACTAAGAAGAATAGCTTCAGAGTCAAGTCTTTGAAATCTCCGAGTTTGAAATAGGTTTATTTGTAAAAAATGCTTCAACTTTATATCAATAAATAAATTACAAAATGAAATGATCAATGTAACACCTGTTTGAAACATTGGCAAATATTATCCAAAACAAAAGGATTTTCTACATTTCTAGTTACTGACTCATTAAAAAACAACGTATTATTACATTCAATTTTATAAAGATCAAATATTCGTATTTCGTAAATAATAATAAGCGCGTAGGGACGTGACGACCCATCGCCCGCTGGTGGTATAGCTTTATGCTAGTATCATCGGTGCAATCATCACCGGCGGGCAGCTGTGTGGCGAGCTGATGGTGTGTGGCGCGCACCTCGGTCCGTGCTCCGGGGAAGTCTCTTGGTCTTCGCCCTCGTCTCACTGTTGGTGGGCGAAGTGGACCCCATGAGGGACCAGATCCCTACCTCCCGCTTGCTTCATTGGCCGTCGGGAGTGAGTCGCGTAGAGCAATATGCTCGGGGGTGGAAGTGTCTAATGGCGTAATAGCGAGGAAACCCGCTCCGAGTGACCTGCGTAGTTCACTCGCGATGGTAATCGGTCCGCAACTCTCGAACCCCTAGCCGCGAGCACCCATGTTGCCCTCTGTCGCCCCACTGCAGGCGACCATTAGGGGGCCCATCTAGCCGCTGCGAGTCACCGCTGTCTCTATTTTACTGTGAGACTAGTTTAATGACAGGCGTCCGTAGTCTCCCCTATAGCCCAGATATCTAGTCAACCAAAACTCAATTTATAGCCCAGTATCGTAGTTTCCATATATTTACAATAGTCTTTACACCTGGCGGGGGTCATCATGGGTTTGTATCATATTGCATTCTGGATTGGCATTCGCACGTGTAACACATACAAAGATTAAACATTCCTCTGTGCTGTTGGCTTCGGCCCCACCAATGCCTTCCAAGGACCGGGCCACTATTTGGCCCGTGAATCTAAGGATTTTCGAAAACATAATAATAATAATTTATTTATTTCAGATTTATCTTGCGAATACATCCATATTTGTTAGCATAGATAAAATAAAACTTATGAACTCTTGTTATATATATTATTTTTGGTAAAAAGAAAAAGCAAAAACTATATAACCTTAAATATGTAGCTCATTTTAAAATATAGAATCTATCTTTTTTGTTATGCTACAAATAACATCCAAAAAGGCAAACTGTAATTCCAGAAATATAACAAGATAACGACCCCAACTAGCGTCTAAAGAGGCGGGCTGTTCTTCAAAGTTAATTCCGGGCGCTGGCGACCGCCAGACAACTTGGGGACACCAATCAGCTCACTTACAGCTCTGTTAGGGTTCTTAAACAGACTAGGCACGAGTTTAGTTACGTACACAAGTTTGTTGTACTTTCATTATGTAACTTGAGGTTTAAAACAGCTGTCATTTACATGCTTTTGTTTGTTAAGATTTCACAAAAATAAAAAAAGATTCTTTTTTCATCACAAACAAGCATATTTGTCTGTGTATGTCAGATTTATTTGAATTTGTAATATATATATTTTTAATGTATAAGCCTACGTCCGACATTATTTTGATAATTATCTATAGATAATTAGAAGAAGGCGGATATCTTTTGACGACCCATTTGGTGTTGCGGTAGAGGTCGGCTGCAACACCAAGGGTTCCGGGTTCGATCCCCGGGCAGTACAAACATTTGTGTGCATGAACATGTCTGTTTGTAATGGTCTGGGTGTTTTCTATGTATAATATGTATGTATATACAAAACAATGTATATATGTATGTTTATCCGTTGTTTAGTACCCATCATACAGGCTTAACGCTTAACTTGGGGCTAGAGCTGTGTGAATGTCAGTAGATATTTATTTATATTTATAGTATTGGCTTTGTAAATTATGCCAACAATCAATTTTATCGATAGTTTACCTTTTGTCAATAGTATTGCATCAATGGTGGCTCAATGGTGTGGACTGTCGCTTTCTTACCGGGAGGGCTGAGGTTCAAATCCCGACACGTACCAATGTGTTTTTGAATTTTCGAAAAATATATGTACGTCATCCGACGCTCTTACGGTGAAGGAAAACATCGTGAGGAAACCTTCATGCACACCTGCGAAGAGATTCGAAGGTTGTGTGTGAACTCGTCCAATCCGCAACTGGCCCGCGTAGACGACTAAGGCCTAATCACCCTATACGGGTAGGCTCGTGCCCCTCGGTGGGGTCGTTTAATGAGCTGATGTTGATGATGATTGCATCAATCGATAGTATCGATAGTAATTTCCATATTGAGCTACAATACCTATCGATATTATAGATGATCTTCGAGGTCAACTATCGATAGTCCAATTATCGATAGTTCGGCAACACTGGCCATAACAAATTCCGTCTGCAATCACCTAACCATCACGATTCTACATGACCATGAATGAACAAAAGCGGATAACATTATACCTAGGTCCGATACTCCAATCATGCTTACAAGACTAGCTTAAACCAATATGTTTATTAAAAACAAAAGCTCCCAACTGATATATACATAATCTTGTTAACAGCTGCCGACGCTAACAAAAACGCACAGTATGTTTGTTAATCAACTAAGTGCGCGTTTACTACGTAAGTTAGAACGGTTGGAAATTACTTAAAATATGTATACGGAACTCGATGGAGATGTAGAAACTCTTCTTTTTCTATTGTATTTGTATTAAGAATCATAAAATATGAATATTTGTTTTTCATTTTTATGAACTTCTTTTTCTCGAGTGTTTAATTGATAAACAATCGAAGAATTAGTGTACTAGGCGTCAAGCTTTGAATTTAGAATCAGTAAATTTATTTTAAACTAGCTTTTGCGTGCGACTTCGTCCGCGTGGAATAGTTACTTTGGCCTAACGCTCTCTTTTACCCGCTACTTCGTTTATATAGGTGAGTTAAAACTGCGATATCTCATAAGATATTCATTTAGATGAATGATGTAAAAGGCAATTTTGTTTCAAATGAAATACTTGTGATAAATAAAGTATTTATTTGGATAAGGATTGATATCATGTCTATAAAAATAGCCAAATGATGCATTATTTTAGAAAAAAAAATTAGCAAAAAATATGTTATAGGGAGCTAACCTTAAAAGATAGACATATGCTGTCGCGGACTTTTTTGTAGACCTTTAAAAGGGTAATAATACTCTCATACATGACTTTCCGAAACTTAACCGTTTACGCAGCGGAATCTCCTAGTAAGAAAATTTCCCCCCGGATTTTGAAACATTTTTCATTGCTGCTCCGCTTCTATTGCTTATAGCGTGATGATATAGTCTACAGCCTTCCTCGATAAGTGAGCTATCTAACACTGAAATAATTTTTCAATTCGGACTAGTAGTTCCTGCGATTAGCGCGTTCAAACAAACTAACAAACTCTTTAGCTTTATAATATTAGTATAGATTTTAATCGTTATATAAATTCACTCATAGCTTTGTTGTGCGAGAAGAACTGTGCTCTATAGTCACGCTCTAACGTGACTATAGAGCACAGTTCTTAAAATGATTCTTAAAATAATTAAAAACAAAATAAATAAATATATATAAATGGTATAACTTAACTTCATATTGGTCCTTACAATAACAAATATTGTATTAAATGCTACCATAATGGTTGGCTCTCAGCTTACTCCAAGATAATTTTGTAATGGCGTTGGTTTGCAGTGAAACCAAAGGAAAACTTACGCTACGCAACCGCACACAACAGCAATGTTGACAGCTGTTTCCGTGATATCTAGTAAATACAAATCATCATCATCATCAGCTCATTAAACATCCCCACCGAGGAGCACGAGCCTACTCGTATAGGGTGATTAGGCCTTAGTCGTCCACGCGGGTCCAGTGCGGATTGGACGACTTCACACACAACCTTTGAATCTCTTAGCAGGCGTGCATGAAGGTTCCCTCACGATGTTTTCCTTCACCGTATGAGCGTCGGATAACGTACATATTTTCGAAATTAATACAATCAATGTGTGCAAATCCAGAAAACTTCATTCAAGTCTTCTAAAGCTAACTATGCCGCTGCAACCGCATACTCTGGGCCTTCATGACTTACACACGTGTGGCACAGTACATGATTTATGTAACAACTTTGTTAGTGACAACTATGTAACGTTAGTTAAGGAAGTAGATCCTAATTATTGTTTTGAATTACGAAACGGCAGAAGCTAAATAATTGAATGAGGAAGCAACAAAACTGACTGACAGAACTTTTGTAGGAACTGAGTGAGTAATATCAATAACCAGTCACATTCAAGCAACGCCATCTAGCCCTAAACTAAACATTAGCCTGTAATATGGGTGCAAAACAACGGACAACATACTTATATATATATATATATATATATATATATATATATATATATATATATATATATATATATATATATTATATATATATATACATAACATAGAAACCCCAGACCAATAAAAAGACAAGTTTAATTGTTCATTGTTTTCGATCGAACCCGGAACCCTGAGTATACTAGACGACGTCTCAACCACTACACCAATAGGTCGTTATTAAAGTTTTCCTCTATTTATGTTTCGGCGTTGCGAGCATAATCCTCAACGAGGGCCATCGGTTTTCATATTAGGACTGAAGACGTAAAATCAGCTTAGCTAAGTGAAGTCACTAGTTTGACCCAATTCCCGTATTGGATGGGATGAAAAAAGTTTAGATAACGTTGTTAGTTATATAAGGAAAACGAACACCTAAATAAATTGAAAAGGAACACGAAAAATTAACGTTTTCATTGAAATCATACTTTTCCCAACATATCTATTTTTTATGTTATAAATTCAGTATTACAAGTACACGATGATTAGGGTGCTCGCCTAATTGTATCTGATACGCCTGACCATGACGAAGCGGCATTAACTGAGATCAACCACTGATAAACAGTTATTCTGCATCAATGCCGGACTGCGCCCGACACCCGAGACGACAGATGTTAGGTCTCTTATACCCGGTTACTACACTAGTACCGGTTATTGTCTAAAGGAAAGCATTACAAAATATTGAGACAGGAACCAAGGAAAAAATGGTGCGTGATTATTGCATTATGCATAAGTATCATTAAACTGATATCCAAAAAGTATGTAGCTACTATTGAACTATAACTTGCTTGCTTTAAAAAGTTAAGACATTACAAGCTAAACCATATTTTTCATTACTTAAAAAGTAAAACGACTCCGTACTGGGAAGGCAAGCTAAGGTGTCGGTCCTGATTAATAATTGGCTTAATCTTGCATGCATGCAGCATGTGCTGTGTAAGAAGACCAGTACCATGCAAATGGACGAAGTCAGTATATACTAATGGTGATAATTTACTTGCTATTTAATTAAAAGCTTTAAAAAAATCCTCAATTCCGTAAAAACTTTAAGGTGCCTTCGCTCCTTGAATATGCTTGTCAAATATGGAATCAACATTTTGCAGTACACTTCATTCTTCTTCACTGGACTAAAACGAATACAAAAGAGGTTTGTAAGATTTTCAGGTTTTAATTTTCAAGTGTCCCGCACTAGTAATATTGAGCGTTGTAAGCGGTTTCATCTGCAACCAATGTTTTTGCGTAGGTCTGTTTCAGATATCATTTTATCAATGAAGATTGCCCAATCTTTAATAAACAGCCCTGACTTAATGGTTTCATATTTTTAAATGTTCCGCCGCGTCATTGCCGTCAATGGAATACTTTACAGTACTTCAAACGATTTTGAAGATAACTTTACATGTAATGTAAATATTAGTTTTGTAGACGCCATATTGCCAAACTAAGGCTTCACATTCACAACACGTACATCCAAGATTGCAATTTTCACAAAACGACTGAATATACTGCAGGTACACTTGTAAGCGTTTTATAGATTTGCACGTAATTGAATTGTGCGCTTTATGACGGGAAATCTTTCGAATGCATTGTCTGATAGAGTAATCCATTTTCGATTCACAAAGTAGTGGTTCAGCAGTTATTGAATCTTTGTTAGCAGAAAAGGGATGTACTAATGATGTGCCAGTTTATGTCTTTAGGAAACTTACCTCACTACTAACTATGCTGTATCATGATCTGTAGTGAACGAGTAGGTGAAAAGCTAGCTCGTACTGAACCAGTGTAGTAGGTTAAGGTTCTAAGCCTTCCTATCAAAGAGATCCTTTTTTTACAATTTGTCGACCCATGTTGAGACGTCGGCTCTTAAACCAAGGGTTCGATCCTCGGGCAGTACAAACATTTGTGTTCATGAATATGTCTGTTTGTATTGCGTTGGGTGTTTCTATGTATTTAATAAAATAGAATTCATTTATTTGCGAATGTAAGAAACATTTACAATTTTTGGTGTCTGTACATTCTACCAGTAAAATGCTGTGTCAATATTAATTACTTATAGCTAAAAATAATACAGAACAATCAATTTTCATTATCCATAGTCAAAGCATACACTATAAAAATGTTACACACATATTATTTATTATTGAGTCAATCATCATATTATTTACAAAAAAAGTATCTAAGTATGTTTATCCATTGTTTAGAACCCATACTACAGGCTGATGCTTAGTTTGGGGCTAAATGGCGCTGTGTCAATGTCAGTGGATATTTATTTATTGATTAATCTCAAACAGCGCTAATGGAGTTTTCGAATCCAACAAAATGGTTTGTCAATTGCATAAACTCATGCCTCAGGCGGGATTTATAATTATGAGTTTGACTAATGATTCCGATAATTAATAAATACATGCATGTCATTGAAGTCGTGTAGATCAGGTTTGCAAACATAACAGTCAGGTGTATTTACAAGTTTTTATTGATTTTGTCATGTACAGTACCGTCATCTAATGGGGAGGGCAGATTCGAAGTCAATTTTCAACAGTCTTATTCTTCCTCTAAGTGCAATGAGAAAAAAATTAAAAAATAAAGTATAAAATATAAATGGTGGAACTCTATCTTACTAGCCCATGAACTAGGTGGTAGACTCGGCACGGAGTCGCATAGTACAGTCAGCGTCTAAAAGATAGGGACACTTAGAGTATCCAAATTTATAGACACAACCAAATAGTCAATAATATCCGTACAAACAAAGTGTTCATATTGTTGTGAACTTTATAGTCGCTCAAAAAAACGAGACGTTTAAAATTTCATATAGATAGGTTCAACCAAAGTGTCAATAATATGGTTACAGTAATCACGCCATGAGTGTTCAAAAATATGGAACACTTTGGAAAAACATACTTTACTGCTATATAGCAGTAAAGTATGTTTTTCCAAAGTAGAACCACAGCAGTGTTGGACTCCTTCAATGCCGCTTTGTCATGGTTAGGCGTACCATCAGGTGAACTTCCTAGCCGTCTTGTACATCTATAATATAAAAAAGAAACGAGTTTTAAAAATAACACAGCTGATAGTGTCATTGCGCAACTATTTCAACTATTCATTCCTGAGCCGCCCCCATGGTTCTATTTGCAGACCTCCAATCAGCGGGATGTTCCTATTCCATTAAACAAATGAACCAGAGGAAAGAAAATAATGCGGGCTCAGAGGGTCGGAGGGGACCATCGAGCTGCGAAATATAGATCAGCATTCATTTAAAATATAAGTGAGCATAATTAATTAAAATTTTAATAAGAAATTTTAGTGACAAGTAAAATCTGGTATAATTGATTTAGTTTAATAACATGCCATGAAAAGAGTAACTACTAAGTTTCTTGCCGGAATATTATAGCAAAATTGTTTGCTATTATTTAGGTAGCGCCTGTAGGCTTTTTATTATTTTATGGGAAATCTTTAAAAATTATTGCTGGTTTTGGTTATTCTCGAGTTTCCTTGTTTTTATACTAAAGAAATTGTAATTCTTGATAACAATATTTAAAGAAATTTAGTTACCGTGTTATTCTTCGTGTTTGGCAATAATTTATCCTGAACCCCCAGCTCGTAACAATATGTTAAAGTAAAGCGAACTTGTAAAATATATGACTTGGAATTTCACAAATCGTCACTGCTCAAGAAACCGCGCTTATTTTGAAAGGTAACGAGTACTTTGCATCTATTTGAGACAGAAAACTTGCCGCATCCATTTTCTCGACTTCAACGGGAGTAGGATTCGCTCTCAGACTTATGGAAGAGGACATTTGTCATTTTATCTGAGCACTAGATTTTCTTGTTGGATGTAACGTGAGATGTGGGTGATACCACATTTGGCAAGGATCGCAACCGCAGACTTTTGTTTCGGTGTATTATAGTTTGGTTAACATACATACGCTTTGTTAATTACTTTTAGGGTCATTGAGTTTATAACTAGGACAACGATGTCCGCATCATTACATAACCTTATTATGTCTTCTGTTTGTTTTTGTTTTCTCACCGATTTATACAAACCCATGAAGAATGTCTTAAAATAAAAATAATCCAATACTGCTTAAGATTTCATAAATGTATGAATACAATATGGCAAGTTTTGAGATGTCTTACTCATTAGAAAATCACATTTTAAAAATATTTTTTTCAAATAGTATATTTGTAATTTTTCATTGCGTTGCTTTAGTAATTGGTTGTTATATTAATTTTAAGAAATAAAGAGTTGTATTAATATTTCAAATGATATTAGAATAAGTCAATAGTTGCACCAAAGTGTTGTGAATTTCTTTAAATATTGTTATCAAGAATCACAATTTCTTTAGTATAAAAACAAGGAAACTCGAGAATAAACAAAACCAGCAATAATTTTTAAAGATTTCCCATAAAATAATAAAAAGCCTACAGGCGCTACCTAAATAATAGCAAACAATTTTCCTAAATTGTTTACGGAATAACAATAAACGCATCGCGAAATCAAATTATTGTAAGCCAAGACTTCCTTATACCTTGCCATAAAAAATACAAAAGTTCAAAAATAAATCGTTCCAAAGTCGGATTAACATCAGAAATTTAATTTATAATCAAATTGAAACTGTCACGGCGTTTACAAACTCATTTACACGACACTTATCAAGGGAGACGAAGACGGAGGCGTCAAAAAACATGATTAATATTGGATCAGGCGATCCATGAATAGTCCCCCCGACATTTCCATACGGCTCTAGAACAGATGCTCGGGCTGAGACTAGATTAACTGCAAGAGCATTGATCAAACGCTAAAGAGAGATCCGTTGACATCGGAGCGCGGTTTGATTGATTAATTCGTTCTTATGTGCGCAATGTTTTACTGGTACGAACTCCGCCAGTGAGCGAACGCGTTTTTGTTTTATATTACTTTCTCTTGTAGATGTGTCTAACTTTGAAACGATATAAACTGATCCTCAACGAAAGAGCGTCATCCTCATCCTCATCAGCTCATTAAATGTCCCCACCGAGGGGCACGAGCCTACCCGTATAGGGTGATTAGGCCTTGGTCGTCCACGCGGGCCCAGTGCGGATTGGACGACTTTACACACAACCTTCGAATCTCTTCGCACGCCTGTGCATGAAGGTAACGAAAGAGCGTATTCATAGTCAACTGAGTTAAATTCAGAAATAAAACATTAAATTTAAGCTACTGAAGTATGATAAATAAAACAACCATCGACTGCTTTAAGCAAACTCAAAATAATTTAATAAGAAACACATTTAGTTCATCTAAATATCAAGGTTTTTAAACTATAGTCATAAAGGATGTATTGTGTGTCGCAAGTAGCCTGGTTTTGTGTGTCAATAAAAAAATTTAAGTCTAATCCTAAACTTTCCATGTCAAATCTGCCCAGTGTTGATCTTCTTTGGTCACATCCTTACCGATACTTTTATACATTACTCAAATTTGAAAACTACTTTTATGATATGTTTTAGCCTTACGATAGTTCTCGAATCTTTAAAATTAATATCTCTTTAACTACGCTACAAAATAGATCCGTTAATTTTTTTATCATCTATTGGCAGACACTTGACCGCCATCTCGCCTGGTGATAGTAAGTGATGATGCGACCGAGGATGGATCATGCCTGCCTAGAAACAGCCTATACATTTTAAAAGTACATGCCTACATTGTTTTGGAGTTTTTCTCCATAATTGCAATTTAATGTCAACGCCCTTTAAAGAGCCTCTTTCAACCTCTTCATTTATAGAAAAGTTGACAAATATAATTGATAGCACTACAACATCATAGCCACCGTGTCAAACACGATCACAGTAAATAGATTTGATCGCCCATGCGTTTGCTAATGTGATGTGTTCAATCTTCACATTGCGTTCGGCTCATCATTTCTCATGCTATTCTAGACGCCATTTGTATACATATGTTATTGTAGATATTTTAAGTCAGAATTCCAGAGTTATAGGGTGATTAGTCGTCCACGCGGGCCCAGTGCGGATTGGACAACTTCACACACACCCTTCGAATGTCTTCGCAGGCGTCCATGAAGGTTTCCTCACGATGTTTTCCTTCACCGTAAGAGCGTCGGATTACGTACACATATTTTCGAAAATTCGAAAACACATTGGTATGTGTAGGGATTTGAACCTCAGCCCTTCCGGTTGGAAGGCGACAGTCCACACCATTGAGCAACTGACGCTCCAATAAATAAATTCTATAAATTCCATAAATGTATAAAATAGGATAGTGTTTCATTCTAATAACTACATGATGGTGAAAGCGAGTCGTAGTTTCTCAAATTCTCACATTTTATATCAGTCTGCTACGTGGTGTTAAGTTTCTTTTATTTGGAAAAATCATTCATCTTTGTTCAGTGATAATGATAACGTCATCGAGCTTGAGATATTTAAGAAAAAGTTTGTAAAAATAAATGAAGATGAGGTTTAAGTTATTCATTACGCGATGAAAAAAAAATATGTGTGGGACCATGACTGAAATCATGCGTCCCACACATCATAAAAAAAGTTAGGAAAATGAGTCAGAAACTCATAAAGTAAAATTGTCATGTGTTTAATCTACAACCTTAGACCACGTGACTCTCTTAAGGAACTTTTTAAAGAAATAAATATAATGACTGTAGCATCGCAATATATTTATGAAAATTTAATTTATGTTCGTAAATACTATAACACCTTTAAGAAAAATTGTGATTCACACAATTTTAATACTAGGAATAAAAACAAACTTGCTGTTTCGGACTTGAGACTACATAAAATAGGTAAATCTTTCATAGGTTAGGCTTTTCTTGTATAAAGTTTTTCAATAAGGTACCGCAAAATATTGTAGAGTTGCCCTGTCATATATTTAAAGTTAGAATCAAACAACACCTTTCTAAAAAAGGGTATTACACTATTGACGAATATTTATGTGATAAAAATCCGTGGTCTAAAACTGCTCAGCTATTTCAGTGTTTATGATATATTGTTACATTAAGGAATTGTTTTAAAAAAGGCAACACTGAAGCGCTTTTTTTTTCAAAGCATCAAAACTCATATTTTTAGTTTAGTATTTAAATCGTTTTTATTATATTTTTGTATATTTCTTGACGTTCATAAGTGCTTTTTGTAAGCCTAATTTGAAATAAATGTTTTTGACTTTGACTTTGAATCGTAGTGTATGAAAGCTTGTCATATATAATAGTAGTCACCTTCTGGCTGGAACGACGAAGCCTATGGTAGAAAAACCATCGATATATTTTGTTATCGGTATTCTTTTACACATGATCCGTCACGCCATTTTGAAACATTTTGTTGAATAACTTACTCAAAGGTCCGTATCGGCGAACAGTGTTGAGAAACTGGGCAGTTATGGTCTCTTACGCAAAAGCCATTGTCTAATTTAAATTAGAATATTTGTATATTGTAAGATGGCTGGATAATTTTTGGCCATAACATGTTTATTTTTTAATGTACTTCTGCTGTATCGTTTTTTGTTATACCTTGTACGGTTTACGTACATCGAGTAATCGGAGAAACGGCTGCCATGCGCTGCGGGGCCGGGTCAGCATTTTATAATTGTTCATTACGTGATTTAATATCTTTAGGTTAGTTTATACTCGGGCTTCGTTACCAGAAGTTGCTACCAAGCACACGACCGATCACCATAAATCGCGCGTGCTCCTACCATTCATTCATTACCATTTTACCATTCTAGTGTATTAGTTATTTGACAATATAGTTATATCTTTCTTACCAGTGACTTTAATTTATATTACCAATTATCGCCAGATGTTAGAACCTAACATACCTACTGGATCAAAAATAGCAAGTACCGAATCATAAAACTCTTAATGTTTCTTAGCATAATTATTAAATTATTCTTTGATTATTGGCAATGAATTGACTTAATTAGTTCTTAGCGATCAGTTTCATCCTCAAATACGTTTGTTAGGCAAATTACCCATGTGTTAGCTAATGCGATACGATCAATCCGCTTATTGTTAGCGTTCGGCAAAGTGCCATTTTAACAATTTCTAAGGACAGAAATTTCGTTGTAATCACTTTTTTACTGGACAAGGAAATTTTAACTTCATTTGTCTTATTTATGTAAGTTGCAGGATACCAAAAACTGACATTTCGCAAACACCGCTCTGTTTACCCCACTAATTACAGGATAATTTAACTAGCGATATGCCCTTATTCCGTAATATAAAAGTACATAACACTCCTATTTATCGGACGATATCTGGCACGGTGGTAGTTACCTAGATAATTCAGTACCACGTCTTCCAACTAGACTTTCGATGGAACAAGTTATTTAACATTAATGTCATTTCTGGTGTTGTAGTGTTCCAAAACAAAGGTGAATCTTCGAACAACATATCGTAATACAAGATACACGTTTGCTGTTTGGTAAGATACGCCAAATGTAAGGAATATTGTGTAGGGTTCTATGAAACTGCAATCGTATATAATTGTAAAGCGTATTCAAGGGGTTAGTAACTCATATGCCCTCTGAAATTCGAAGTATATAAGCATCAATGCTATTCACCACCGTTTATGCCTTTATTCCTATAGTATACTAAGTAAAACGGCTTCGGAATTTCTTCTGTTATAAATAAGGAGCTTTGACAATGTTAAATTAAGAAAGAGAGATTTAATTCATCACAGTAAGGCACTTCAATTATCTGACAAAGCAAATGTCATACCAGCTTCAAAATCAGTTAACGGTCAGACTTGCGAAGTGATTAAGCATGATTAATTTTAAGTAAGCCAAAATCTGCATTCGAATCGTAATTCCGTGGCTAAACAACGCTGACCTCATCAAAGGAAGTTCGGATTCCGAATTTCGGGGGGACAAAGGGATTCCTCGAATTCATTCAACATCTTTAATTGGACAACACCCTAGTATTCGCACGTAAATTGGGACTCGCACGTAGAATAGTCACGTGGCAGTATTGCCTTAGTGACGTCAGTTAATAAGCCCATTGTTTCGAGTCTGAATAGCTTAATCAGGCCCCGACAAAGCCTATTTGGTCTATACGTGAGCCCGCTTAGGGGCTCCGGTTGTGACCTAAAAGCAAAATTTTATACGAACAGCTTTTATGGTATGATGTTTAAAAATGTATCGAGCATTTACCTACCCACTCTAATAATGTGTTGTATATAAGAGAAAGCGAAGTAGATGCCATAATAAACTTAGTAGGTAGATACAGTTTGTTAGTAATTTAATATGTTTAAAACATCTAGTGAAATAACATCCTAAAATTCGAAGACCTAATATTACAGCCGCTTAGTCCATTAAATAAAAAAGGAGGTGAGTTTAACCGCCTATTTATACAGTGCGAGTTGTCGCTAGATCCTTTGGTAGTTTGACAGAATCCACCCAAAATGGTAAATAACCACGAAGACAAGCTTAGTTTCGGTTTCAAAGGTCTAACGTTGCATTCTATAATACTCACGTGTATATAGGCATTTTGTCGCCATCTTTGAACCACAACATCATAGCAACGTCCCGCGCAGGCGCGGCTATGTCGCACGGCAGCTGAGTCACCCCTCCTGGCGGCGACCATATTTGAATGACATCTGTGGAAGAAACAAATGAATCCGTTATTTTAAAAATTCACAAAAGAAATCAATGTAGAATTCATACACAATTCTTCTGCACAACTGAAGGGTCTCCCAAAAAACGGGGAAACAACGTTTTGTGTTGTATTTCAATGAGAGAGTGGAGACCCAAATATCTCATTACGCCCATTTTTTTAATTTTAAAAGTGGAGGGAAGCGGCCTCCCCATTTTCTTAAGGTTGGAAACGTACTCGTAGCTACATGATCATATGAACCGTCTGCTCTTCACTTATAAAAAATAAAAAAATAAATAAAGCTCACGCCTTGGTCCCAGAGGGGTAGGCAGAGATGATGGAACGCCACTTTGCGCGGTCCTGACATACTTCCCTAGCTTCATTCACATCCATCAATCTTTTCATACAAGCTCTTTTATTCCTTTTACTTGGGACCCCAGCCTTCTTAAGGACTTGACCAATTTGGTCAAGGTAAGTTTTTCTGGGTCGTCCCCTGCTCGTGTATCCTTCCACATTCGCACAATGCACCTGCTTTGCTATTCTCCTTTCACTCATGCGCTCCAAGTGTCCATACCATCCTAACATACCTCTTTCTACTTTTGACACTCTAACTCTTCACTTATCTATGGAATAAAGTCAAATTACCGGGTATAATTGACCTAACATCTGTTGTCTTGCGTGACGAGCGCAATGCGGTATTGACGGAAAATAAATAAATAAATATCCACTGACATTCATACAACGCCATCCAGTCCCAAACTAAGCATTCGTCTGTTATATGAAACTAAACAACGGATAAACATAATTATTTTCATTTTTTGTAAATACATACATATGAGATAATGAGTAATTATATATTCGTATTCCTCTTCATGGTAATGATAAGAAAAAAAACGAAAACGCCAGATAAAAACCTATTTGTAACGTTTTAAAAACATATCAGAACTTCTGGGTTTTGCTCTGTATCTCACTGAATAGATGGATATGAATACTATCAAACAAAAGTTGTGCAAAAGATACAAAAGGCTAAATTGTCACCAGGTTTAATACCAGAGATAATAAGCACCAGATGTTCTCACCAGGTGACCGTGACTGTAAAACAGCGCTGGCATCAGAATATATGCTTTCCTTAGATTTGTCACAGTCTGTAATAAGATATCCCTTTGAAATACCGCCGCAATAAGTCTCTGCCGCTCTCAAAGGGTCAGTAGAGGATTTGTCACGGGCCGCAGTGGGGGTTTATATTGTAAGATAAAACTGTAGTGTTAGACTTTAGACAGAAATCTCTCCACCTTTGCACGGATTTGCTGGTCAAGCGTTTGTATTTTAGAGATAAGGTAAGGCTTTGGTTGGTGGATGGTGGTTCTAGGATATAACAATGAAGAAGTTAATGGAACTTTATAAGTAAACATGTTTGTATACGCGGGATTTAAACTGAAAAGCTTTGATGTGGTTTTGACCTGAGTAGTTGAGATGTTGACCCGATTAAATAATTAGGAAACGCTAAATTGCAATATCATTAAGATGGAACCCAATACAGTGTCGTCAAAGAGTTTAATGATAACAAAGAAGAAGTATAGAAGTATATCGTCGTGAAAAGAAAATCGATTATTCTAGTCGACATCTATATTTTGAAACGAATAGGAAACTACATATTATATTGCATAAAACTCTCGTCTTGTGACCATATTGAACCATTGTTGTGTTAAATAAGTTACCAATATTAATTTTATGTATTCAATATTTATATGAAATATTTGTATATGAGGATCAAAGTCTAAAAAAATACCAATTTATATTTGACAATCTCTACATGAGACAAAGTTTAATTCATTCAAACTTTCATATTTGCGTACTCAAACAAAACCGCTATAATAGCGTTTTCCCTTTGCTTCCCAAAAAGTGTTTTCCCATCGCTTCCTTCTGTCAGCTTCACACACGCGACACGTGTAAGCATGGGCAAATTACAGTGAAATTCATCAAATTCCCGAAGCCCTCCGAATCTCTAACATTTCGCCTTGGCAACCTCAAAGGATTCCACAAAGAATTATCATCACCGCACGCGAGGCGATTTGACGCGAACACAGCGGGGCTCTTTGTCACCCGCGACGAACGAGCACCTCATTATTTTCGAAATCTCATTCAAAAGATAAAAGTATTTTCTACTAGAATCATCGAAAATGCTCGAAAAGAAAGGCTCATGTAATGTCCAGTGAAGCCCGGTAAGGAACGTATGGGTATAATGACACCTCTATCCTTTTAACGACGCTCGATATAACGGTCGGTTCGATTGTTTATTTTTATTGGATATATGACCTAAAATGATGTAATAATAATTGTGTATTACCTTGTTTGAACCATAAACTCTTAAATAAATAAATCCACTGACATTCACACAGCGCCATCTAGCCCAAGTTAAGCGTGAAGCCTGTATTATGGGTACTAAACAACGATAAACAAACTTATACATTTTACAAATAATCACCTACCTAAAGTAAAATAACAGGTTTTATAACTTTTTGAGGTCAGTACCTGGTGGTAATCCAGACCATGACAGATGCAGTGTTAAAAAATAAAATAACAGTAGATAGCCATTTATTTCCGTCAACACTGCCCTACACCCGTTACTCGAGTCGACAGATGTTAGGTCTTTATACCCGGTAATATTACTAGTACAGTGCCATCTCGAAACACAGAAATGTAAAAACTCCGACTTCACGGAAGATATCTGCACTGCGATGGTACCTACCTAGGCGTATCAGTACCGAGTCAACCACCTAGTAAAGTATTAGGGTGAAGCAAAATATAAATAAGCGTTGGTGGCTCAATAGTGTGGACTGTCGTCCCCTACCGGGAGGGCTGAGGTTCAAATCCCGCCACGTACCAATGTGTTATCGAATTTTTGAAAAATATATATACGTTATCTGATGCTCTAACGGTGAAGGTAAACATCCTAAGGAAACCTGCGCACGTCTGCGAAGAGATTCATAGATTGTGCGTGAAGTTGTCCAACCCGCACTGGGCCCGCGTGTGACGACTAAGGCCTTATCACCCTATACGAGTAGACGCGTGCCCCTCGGTGGGGTCGTTTAATAAGATGATGATGAAATTATAAATCTTTCATTATCGATGATAAGACCATAACTCCAGCTTAATTGATATTAGCTGGTAAAGGAATTGAAAATACACATTATTTACACTTACTACATATATGGTGAATTTGTGTGATTGCTTGTTTTATGTACAAACTTTATGTACAATAACGTAGTACCTGTTTATATTAATATCTTTGTTTTCATTGTTCTGCGTTATAACTTGGGGTTCCGGGTTCAATATCCGGGCATTACAAACATTTGTGTACATGGACATGTGTGTTTGTAATGGTCTGGTTCTGGGTGATTTTATGTATGTATTTACAGAAAAAAATCTATATGTATGTTTATCAGTTGTTTAGTTACCTATATTAAAGGTAATGCTTATTTTGGGGCTAGATGGTACTGTGTGAGTGCCTAAGGATATTTATTTATATTCATAACATCATAATATATCAACTCGTAAAAAAATATAAATCTATGTAGGTCTGTAGATAAGTGGATATTTCTTTAAATAGTTTCCTAAGGTAACATTGTAAAGCACTTTTGGTGAAAACATAGTGATTGGCTCATAGCATTCATTTCCCTTCACTACTGCTGACTTTCCTAACTCGATTCACACGTTTCAGAGGCCTTTGATCTAGCCCCTTTGAGGGCGACTGGCTGTTAGTTCCTGTGAGTTCATCTATTAGTGTAGCTGCGCATGACAAAGCCTTAAAAGTCAGCTTATCAAAGTTAATGGTTACGACAAATAAGAAAGATTTAAGATTAAGGAAAAGTCTAAAAACTGCTTGTTGAGGGTAATGGTAAAGAAAGCTATTAAATATCATTCCGTTTAATATGTTTTATGTATTTTCAAAATTAAAAGTCAATATAGAAAACATATTGCAGCAAGATAATGTCAAGCCCAAATGTGATGACTACGTTGGTTGAGCTGGTTACGCTTAAACGGATGTGATGCAATGTGCTATGTTGCATTTACTAAGGTTAAAGTAATGAAAACATATAAAATAAATGAAGCATCAACTGTGGTGTGGTACACTGAGCTTCCATCCGTAAGTATAGAACATGAAGTCAAAGCTTGCCTTTTATGAATACATAACTACACTAAAAATATAAATATAATAAATAAATATCCACTGACATTCACACAGCGCCATCTAGTCCCAAGGTAAGCGTGAAGCCTGTATTATGGGTACTAAACAACAGATAAACATACTTATATATTTTTTTTGGAAATACATATTATACATAGAAAACACCCAGACCATTACAAACAGACATGTTCATGCCTACAAATGTTTGTACTGCCCGGGTATCGAACCCGGAACCCTTGGTGTTGCAGTCGAGGTCTCAACCGCAACACCAAATAGGTCGTGGAATCAGCAATCGCATCGCATTTTTTGCAAGGGTTAATATTATAAAACAATGTAATAATAAAAGATATTCGGATCACCAGCTCATTATAATGTTCCCACTGAGGGGCGCGAGAGTCTACCCATATAGTGGTATATAGTCTCAGTCGTCCACGCGGACCCAGTGTAGATTGGTCGACTACACGCATGAAATAAATCGTTTTATTAGACTATAAAATAGAAATGCTCATTTAATAGATACATAAAAATTGTTGAACACATAACATTAATAATATATTTCACTTTAACTGCAAACCCAATAACTCTGTTTAACTTACACTCAAAATTAACATTGATGATTTCCTACACCGTAACACCACTATTGTACCGATACTAAATCTTGGGCAATCGTTTTCTATTAGTTTTATTTCTGTTTTTTGTAGTAATAAGAATTATGTAATGACTGTTGTGTGCCAAAATAAATGAAAAAAAAAGGTTCGCATAAATGTACATATAATTTTAAAAAATCGAAAAACACCGGTATGCGGCGGAATTCAAACTTGCACCCTCCAGATAGAAAGGCAACAGTCCACACCAATGAGCTACCGACGCTCTTACGGCTATATGGATTAGTTTATATTAAAACGTACTTTATAAAATACCATTTTATGCCAGCAGATATGGCTGTCTGAAGTCTACTTGTCAAACACTATCACATAAACGCAAACAGAATGATTGATACCCACCAAATGGTGTCAAACACAAATGTATTCTAAGTAGAACCCATCGGTTTTTTGCACACTACTTAACTTTCCCAATGCTGACCCCCTAACTCAATTCACACGTTTTAGACGCCTTTCATCTTGTGACTTGAAAAGCATCCTGTGAGTTTCTCGTATGAGAGGTCTGTAGTATTGCATATATTTTATTTGTGATATGACAAAACCTTCATTAAAGATTCAAGTTTCAGCGAGATGTATCTTTTTCTTTGAAACTTAATTTGCATTTAATATTTTATTTAAATTATTTTATAATACAACTGATGTTATAATTAGTCATAAGGAAATGATAATAATCGTGGTCACTCCTGAATCACGTGTGCCCTACGATGAAACGTCAAAGGATGATGATGCCCACAATGAATGAACCTACTCGTACATCATTATCAAATTCAATTAATATGATATAAACTTTTAAACTCCTGCCACGGTGATTTCTAAAAACTTCAATTTGTCAAAACAATAATTCTTATAAAAGCAATTTCCAACCAAAATGTTCCAATAACAACGGCGGTGAAAAACAATGAAAATTTTCAATTACTCGATAACAATTTGGGGTATAATCAAAAGTCTTCAGCAGTAAGGGTTCGTAATACTATGTAATAATGACATCGAAATAAGGAAGGTCAAATGTTGAGGATGTCAGCAATTCCTTATTGGAATTAAATGTGATTTTGGTGATATCCGATTTAATAATAAAAAGGAGCTTGGGCATTATTTTGTGATGATCAAATAAAGACTAACTCTCAAATACTCCTGTGGCATTAAGTCTACAAATTTCATGTCAACAGGTACGATTACAGGCAGAAAGGTTAGTAATACAAATGCCTACTCTATCTATATCTTCGGCTTGCTTCGATCTGTCTTAGCCATAATTATCTCGTTACAGCATTCGAATTTCAAAGAATATAAAAGTATATTGAACTGCAAATAATTTCTACTACAATTTTTTTTACACACCTAGTTCATTCATTTGTTTGATTTATAATTTCTCATTATATATCTTTGTTTGTCCCAAAAATACTATTTTCAGGCATACTACGTTCTTTCCTTAACATCCTTTTACAGTAAATAATGTCAATTTTTCCCATCATTTTTAGATCAATGCCGTGGTTTATTTATACCCATATCATGCAGTCACTTCTCCAAAAAACTTGCAAGATAAACAAGGCATATTAACAATAAAGACCCTTTCTGCACTGAGAGGTTTTGGTAGAAAACATCAAAACAATTGATGCAAATACCTCCAAAAGAATTCCACTCCGCTCCAAGATAAACATCACATCGGAAACGTATTTTGAGACAAAACTGTGGATACAAAAAAACAGCCTGCCACGAAAGAAAATACGCTTGCTCAAAATGTGAAAATGCAACTGAAGGAAATATATCCCGTATTTAGCGTTGACTGGGCAGGTCTAGAATACCAAACTGTTTATGTTTTTTTATAAGTCACAATTGGATTTTTTTTCATATTCCAAGTTCTAAACAGGTAGTGTCATAAAAGGTTGGTGGGAGTAAGTTGCTGTTGTTTCACGGTAATCTTTGAAAACGTGGTATAACTCCGACCTATTTGTGACGAAGCATAGCATATATGTACATACTTAAAACTGTCAACGAATATTAGATAATGGACTATCCACTCATTGCCTAATAACCATTTTATGGGTGATGAGTGTAGAATTTAATAAATTTCTATATATGGGTAAGTTGATACAGCAGTGGGCAGGGTATAAAATGCTTAAAGCCTCTGGTTGTCAAAATTGTGACAAATAAAGCGTAGACCGACCCCAATAAAATGAACTGATATGGAGGTCACGACCATCTATGAAAACAGCTCAATAAACGTCTCACCGAGGGGCATGAGTCTACCGTTAGGGTGATTAGGCCTTAGTCGTTCACGCAGAACCAGTGCGGATTGGACGACTTCACACACAACCTTCGAATCTCTTCGTAGGTGTCCATGAAGGTTTCCTCTCGATGTTTTTCTTCGCCGTAAGAGCGTCGGATAACGTACATATAATTCGAAAATTCGAAAATACATTGTTACGTGGCGGGATTTGAACCTCAGCCCTTCCGGTAGGAGGGCAACAGTCCACACCATTGAGCCACCGACGCTCTCAAAACCGTATTACAATAATATTACATCGCCTTTTCTGATACAAAAATGCCGACGTATCATTACAGTATTACTGTTTTAAGAGATAGTGGTGAGCCCCCTGGTTAAGGTGGCAAGGCGGGTATATGATGGATGTAGACTACAAGAGATCAATGTTGCACTTAGCCCTTTTGTAGCTAGATCTAGCACTTTTTGTATAGGTGAACTCCTTTTTTAACGATTTACCCGAAAAGGCAATCTATTTTTTTTTTCACTGTCTTGAAATGTTAGCAAATATGAAGTTTTTGACATGCTAACAAGTACTTTTTTGCTGTTTCATTGGTCATGATGTCCTTTTTTTAGACAAGCTAAAAAAACGGCTTCACGACATGATTATTTCACGCCCAATCTAGCCTTTTCTAGCCTTTTTTTGACGCCCAATCTAGCTCTTTCTAGCCCTTTTTGACGTCCCAAAAAGCTCTTTTTCTAAAACTCAGGTGGCAACAATACAAGAAATCAAATCGATCCGCCAAAGCCTTCATTCCGCCGTGAGCATAGAAAATCTTTGTAAAGAATACTAAAAAATATCAATTAAAATAACCCTTCCTCGGCAGCTGGGTAAAATAACAGTATCAAATACCTTTTAATAACAAATGCAAAATAAACAAGAATTCTGAGAATAAATCGAGCATTTTCTATATTAATTTAAAAGTTAGCCTTCACATTTATATACCATGTTAGCACACTGTCGTCCATCAAGATCAGTCTCCAAGTTTCTCATGTAAAATTATTATTAGGAAGCGATACAGCAGCTGATGCGAGTTTTTGCTCGTCTTTATCCATTAATGGGCGTAACACAAATTGGAGAGAGCAATGATGGGGTAGGGCCCAGTTAATAACTGTGGCGTAATAACTTTTCTGGGATATAAGATTAACTAGGTAAAGTGATATATATGTAGAAAACCAAATCATTTAAAACTAACTAGTAGCGAGATTTCAAATTATGTAATAATTTCTAACCACCGCTTTTATTTTCTAACTGTCTGCTGCTGTTGGTCGCAGATGGCCTTTACAGCTTCACCGGGCAATTGGCGAGCGCAGATGGCTCTCAGCCTCTAACCACCACCTCCAATATTGGTTTCAGCAAAGTTGGAGGTGTTCTATGCGTAGTATTTGTTGATTGGCGACCCTTTCTGGTGTAATAGCTGTCGGCTACTAAATCAAGGGATCCGGGTTCGATCCCGGGCGTACAAACATTTGTGTGCCTGAACATGTCTGTTAATTGGTCTGGGTGTTTTCTATGTATAATATATGTATGTATTTACAAAAAACGTATATAAGTAGGTATGTTTATTCGTTGTTTAGTATCATATTACAGGTTCATGCTTAGTTTGGGGCTACATGGCGATGTATGTATGTCAGTGGATATTTATTTGTTGAGTACATAATGTCAACACAATTTTCTGGATGTAAGAATATAGTTTCATAGGCTGTTTCATGTTAAATAGTACGAATTCCACTTTTCTATCGGAAGGAAATGTCGCCACTCGTCACTTGTCTTTGTTATGCTTTAGTGCAAAAAAAATTAAATATGAATACATCTGACCGCTACCGCTCACAACTTGGGCAATGTTTATGTATCTCTTAATAGGCATCATAATGCTTATACGCTTATGTCGTTCCAGAGGGTGATATCTGATCAACGCGGTGGTCTGTCGTGACGAAGGACCATACAATCATTTAGAATTACACTAATTTGGCAAACAACTAGTAATGTGCTTTGAACATTTCTGTCACGGATTGTATGCTAGTCACCTACAGGGCGGATAATTTAACGTTTAAAATAAAGGGCGCGGAGTATTCGTGTTATGGGATAATACGTGTATGACGGGTTGAGTAGACGCAGAAAGTTATGAATTCCATGACGTTTTTCGTAATTTTGAGAAATAGTTATTTGAAATTAATAATTCATGTGACAGAATTAACAGATTTCCTATTGTGTCTGGATTCTCGTGTTCAATGTTAAAATATCTGGACAAAATATTACTAGCTTTTGCCCGCGGCTTCGCTCGCATTAAATTCGGGATAACACGGCACTTTCATTTATCACTATACATAGGATTTCCCCTCCCTCCAACTTTAAAGGTTTCGGGGTCAATTTCAGATTTTTTTTAGCAAAAAATATGTTATAGTGAGCTAACCTCAAAAGATAGACATATGCTGTCGCGGATTTTTTGTAGACCTTTAAAAGGAGAACAATACTCTCATATCTCAGCGGAAGCTCCAAGTATGAAAAATACCCCCGATTTTGAAACATTCTTCATTGCTGCTCCGCTTCTATTACTCGTAGCGTGATAATATATAGCCTATGGCCTGCCTCGATAAATAAGCTATCTAACACTGAAAGATTTTTTCAAATTGAACCAGTAGTTCTTGAGATTAGCGCGTTCAAACAAACAAACAAACTCTTCAGCTTTATATATTAGTATAGATATAGATTATGACTTCACCTACATTTTTAAATTATTATCTTAAATTGTTACGGAGCGGAGAGGAAAATCAGTGTAAATGTATTTTCAGAGTGAACATTAATTGGAAATTGTGTTCATGTATACATTTCCTAGTGATTTTACACCTTCATCCAAAAGATGGTCAAATATTTGTAATTCAGAGCCGTAAATCTCCAACATCATCACTCAATGAAAGCATAACACGTAAAAGCAATCTAATTTTGCGAATATGTATGTACAGTAAAAAGGTCATTGTTATTAATTCGTGGAGTACTAAAAAAAGATCGTTAATTCTGATACAACGTTTGCCAGATGGCTGTGACGTATGCCATCGCTCGATTAACGTTTAATTGGCCAGTCCTCTATGATGACTAAATTCAAATTCGTTATTAAATAGACATGGTTATATAGGTCCCTTAAGCGACGTTGAGTCGTCTAGGTAGGTACACACCGCAGTGACAGATATCATCCCGTGAAATAGGAGTGCTATGCACTTCTGTGTTTCAAAATAGGGACATTATAGCTAGTAAAATTACCGGGTATAAGAGACCTCACATTGTTCAATGCCGCACTGTCATGGTCAGGCGTATAACTTACCATAAGGTCTTGCCCGTCTTGTACACTTTAACATTAAGAAAAAAAACTTCACTATTTCGATAATCCTGTAGTAAAAACATTTAATCAATCGATTCCGGAACCCTTGGTGTAGTAAATGTTACAACTATTTCACCACACAGATCACCAAACGTGTCTGTTTTTCTGTTATATGGCGCCCACGTAATAGATTAAGAAGTGTAGGTCGACCAGATAGACCGTTGAACTAATTAAGGGGGCTTTTGAACGTATGCGAGTTATGAGAGCAGGCCTTCGTTCAACAGTGGTCGTATAAGGTGGTGATGTATTTAATTGTTATTAAATTTAATCATAATCTGTGACCAATTTCCGAGAACAATTCGTTACGCTTGTAAAATAACACTGAGCAATTAATATTTTATTGTTTAAGATAATTAAATTTACTCAGTGCCGATTCCACGCCGACCACTATATTAAATATTTATTTTACTACAAAGCAGTAATTAAAAATGTTTAAGCGCTACATTAATAAAAGTAAATCTTATTCATGGTAGTCTAGAAAGTTCAATATTAATCAATCACTCATAAGATGGCCTTTCACCCGAGCGTTTTGCCAATAACGTCATTGTGCGAGAAGCCGCAATAGTCGGCCAGTGTTTAATTAAAATATTGTTAAAGCTCAAAGTGCTTTGCTGGCGACGTAAGGAGTAATTATAACCCTATCAAAAGCTTGAGCGCCGTCATTGTTGCGAAGGTCTTACCGAAACTCCCAGTCTTAAGGCAAATATTACAAGGAGACCAATTTATGAAACATACCACGTTTAATTTTATTTATCTTTGCATATTGGAGTATAGTGGCGTATTTATTTTTGTTTGTTTAATAATATACAGGATGGTCAGTCCGATCACCTGATGGTAATTGATACACCTGCCCATGACAGAAAAGTATTGAAGGAGACCAATAACTAATACATAGTTATTATTCTGCTCTGCGCCGATGCGCGATACGATAGATCTTATAGCAAGGTCAAATAACTAACAACGCGTATTTTTTATTCTAAATACAGTGAACTCATACCAAAACACAAAAGTCATAGGACGATATCTGGCCAGTGATAGTAAAATATTTAATAATCTCATATAAAGGTTGAAGCACCGTAAACGGATATCAGTCTGTAGAAAATTGTGCCTTTGCGTACATAGCCAACAAGCATATATTCTATTGTATCTAAATCCTGGCAGAGTTAAGATCGCATTTAAAAATAATTAAAAAATACGAAATGACTACCCAGCTATCAAATAAACAAACCACGCTAGCGCAAAGTTTACTTTTTTCACAAACAGTAAAGGCAAACCGTACTATATCAAAACCACGTCGAGCATACACCGATGACAAAGAGCTGCCGTTCAAAGGCTTCTCGATTTCAGGAATTCCTAGTCTTCGCTGTACATTAGCTAGATTGTAACCCATCATTGAGATCTAGTCAACGTCACTGCGTTTGAACAAATGATGTTCAACTTGATAAGTTGTTATTGCATTTTAAATAAATCACTTTTAAAAAAACACAGGGTTTAAACTATTGATAGATCACTATTTATGAAACAAGAACGTGTGGTCTTCTTATAGATTCACAAAGATTGTCCTTATATTTTAAATGCTCCTTGAAACTGAATAAACATGGTAAAACAGTGTAGTGACTAAAGCTCAAAAAATGACAATAACTACAACTAAAAAGGGTAGAAGAATTATATTTGTACTAACTTGCTTCCACCTAACGTCAAGGATCAAGTAAATACGGTCTTTTACAAACCCTTAAGTTTTGGATAAATCAAGTAAATGTCTACCTAAGTAAACAAAGCAAAGCCTCTGGTTTTCACCTGATAATCTGCTGATAATTACCGTCTTACTTTATTTTTAATTTGAAATTATTTATTTTAAACTACTAAATAATTATCTGTTAACGCAACAATAAAAACATTGGTCGGCATAATTTGTATTGCAATCATACTAAAGCTTAATAGTAAATACAGTGCATGTCACAGTCTGCATTAGCCGAAGTGTTTCACGGCACAAAAGGTCGTTACTAAAAGACACTGCTACATCAAAAGACTCGCGCGCTACGAATCGACTTATAGTGAAATTGTATCCATTGTGGCACAATAGTTAAATTTTAAATACTTCGTTAAATTATCTGCATTTATCATTTAATATCATTAACAAAATTACATTTTCACATGTACAATTGTATTTTCTCTATGAAAAAACTTATCTCAAAATATTTTATCGAGTCCTTCCTTGCATTGGAAGGCATAATAAGCTATTGATTCTGGCACTATCTGAGTATACCTACCTGCTAGTCTAAGACCTCCTTCATGATAATGGAGGCTTAATCTCATAATTTCCACGTTTAGCATGCAAGTTGGAGTTCACAGTAACTATAAAAGTTTTGTAAATGCTGCTACCACTTCTCTGCTGAATTATATATATGAATATAGTATATATTATATTATATACAGGGTCGACCCATGTGGTGTAATGTTCGAGACGTCTTCTGCTACTCCAAGGGTTCCGGGTTCAATCCCCGGGCAGTATAACCAATTGTGTGCATGAACATGTTCTGGGTGTTTTCTATGTATAATATGTATGTACGAGTATTTACAAAAATAATAGGTATGTTTATCCGTTGTTTGGTATCCATAATACAGGCTTCATGCTTAGCTTGGGGCTAGATGGCGCTGTGGGAATGCCAGTGAATATTTATTTATTTATTATCTGTTGCTGAATATTTTGATAAGCCAATACAATATGTTGACAGCGAAATCCACTACCCTTCGTGCCATGTGCGTGGCTTATAAAATATGACCATTTCGTTATTATATATATATTTGATTCTACATTTTCTCGTGTCACACAAAACAATGGAACGCGAGCTCATACGCACCAATTATTAGATCATAGCGGGCTCTGCGGCAAAGGCTATGTTTTATGTATTCTGCGCTGCGCTTGAGACTCGAAGGCGTTCAAAATCACATACTTTGTCACCCAGGGTATGCTCTGGAGTATATGTTTCCTTGAAAATGTGGCCATGACGTAACATTTACGATTAGTTTACACTTAAGACCAGCGTAGAATGGCAACTTAGACAACATCTCTTCTTTTTTGCTTATATCTTTTTAGGGTTCCATAGTGAAATGGCAAAATTTGGGATCCTTTAGTAGATTCGCCATGCATGTCTGCCGTCCGTATGTCACACTTGTTTTCGCCAAAACTATTAGCACTAGACTGTTCAAACTTGGTATGTATATGATGAATATAAACCGGTGTAAGATCTTTACAAAAATCCCCATACATTGAACTGAAACTGAAAAAAATTATTTAATCGAACCCACCCGTAAGGGGATAATGTATATGTCCTAAAAATGATATTAAAGGTTTTGAAATCATTTTGTTAAATAAATTTAATAGGTCGCGCGAGAGACATTTCTAAAGTAAAGTTAAAAAAGGGTTTCATAGGCGTTCGCAGATTTCCTCACGATGTTTCCTTCACCGTAAGAGCGTCAGATAAACGTCATATTTTTTTAAATTTGATAAGACATTGGTTGGCGTCAGAATTAGAACCTACCCTCCAGATCAGAAGGCAACCGTCCACACCAATGACCAAACGACTTTTGAAAATTCATCTCTAAAAAACAAAACGGTAGGTTTTTGTTTATCTTGAGGTACTTTCAATTCAGAAGGGGAAATTCAAACATGATACCCACTTAAGTGAAGCGATAACGCCTTCTGTAATTAAGTACCAATTACTACTTCAACTAAGTACGGGCGGATGTTTTCTCGGCACTTGGCGAATAATTTTGCTGAAGACAACTACAGATAGGCGGTGAACACAAAGGATTGGGACAGTTAAAACTGCAAAATAGCCAGTACTTGAAGACATTAAAAAGTCTTTGGAATAGTTTTTCTTTCTATGCAAATGTAAAAAATTTAAAAATTGTAGCTAAATCCAGCAATTCTCACGTTGACATTTTTGATAAATTTCCTTCGTATTAAACATTCCAAAATATTTGTTGTAATGAGCGAGATCCTCATCATTACAGCCTAATTATGTCCACTGCCGAACGAAGGCCTCCCCTAATGATTTCCATGCGGGACAATCCCAAACAGTTGACATCCATCTGCTACCCGACACCTTAACCAGGTCATCTGTCTTTCTGAGCGAGATATTCGTGCCAAATAAAAACCATCAAATGTAAACACGTGTAGGTACCTAAGTTTTGTAAGCTAAACAAGAAATATCTAGAATTCCTGGCACTTAATAAAATTCATTTAAAGCGTGAAACTGAGACTCTAGCAGTGTTATTGCCGGAAATTGCACAAACGCCTCACATTCTCTATTAACTTGAGAATTAATTTCTACGTGCGAATGTTAGGGAAAATATTCCGTGAGCCAGCTGTTGGTTGTCTCACAACAATTCGTAATATCGTTTAAAAATAAAGGCAAACATTAATACAAAATAAGTTGTAATCCACAAAAAAAATCGCTAATACATTGGGTTAAAAATATTTGGGTTCTGGTCAGTAAAAATATTTTTATATACTCTATGTAACAGTAAAGTACTGTATGTAATCGAATTGTTCATTTACCTATGACACGTAATTTCTGGAAGAATTCCCTTTTGTTCACTGTGGTGTTTGCATCATTTCACAATATAAGCTACGTTCTTTGTTTAAGATTTTTTCCTAACATAATCAATGGCTCTATTGACAGAAGCACGACAAATATACTAATAATAATATAAAATTTTGTGGTGTTTTATACAAAAACTAGCCATCCGTATATTTTTATACATCCATGTGTGACACCAATGAAAATAATAATACCCATTTCTTACATGACTGAATTTACTTTTATGTACTTTTCATTGTTGTCCGCTGATCACCTTCACAGATTGACTAAGCAAATGACTAACAGCCTAAATTAAGACTATATTTGAAAAAAAAAAAACATTTTTTTACAATGTAACATGAAAAAGTGGCATTTCCTTTTTAATCTAACGCAAAAGTTCCTGCTAACTCATTCGAAATTAGAACGCGACAGCCTGGTGTGAATTCTCATCAGTCAATGTTATCCCACCAAAAACATACGGTAAAAAATCGAGCCAAGTCTCGATGAGCTGCTTGATTATCTCTAAAAGTAATGAAATCAAGACAAAGACGTGCCAAGTCTATGGTTCCTTACTGCGATTACTTTATTATTATGGTAAATGTTGTGGGACTTGGCCGTTGAAGACTACACAAGGATACAAACCAGGCGCCATGACACTATTGCACCAATCTGTCAGAACGCTAGAAGCTACCTACTGACAATATAAAATTTGCCACTTGGAAACGGTGATCACAATAAACAGTCATGTACGCTTCGTACTTAAGAATTAAATAGACTAAAAAGTATTACTTAATCAGCCTACAATAGTAATGAAATAACATATAGCGATGTTCAACGGCCAAGTCACACACATTAACCATACATAATAAAGTAATCGCAGTAAGGATCTTAGACTGGCACGTCTTTGTCTTGATTTCATTACTTTTAAGATAATCAAGCAGCTTCATCGAGACTTGGTCGATTTTAACAGAATGTTTTGGTGGGATTTCACATCTTTTTGTAGAAACTTAAAAGGAATATTGGACGGACCATTGGGTGTAATGGTTTGAGACGTCGGCTTACTACACCAAGGGATCCGGTTCGATCCCCGGGCAGTACAATATTTGTGTGCATGAACATGTCTGTTTGTATTGGTCTAGCACGCTCGACTTGGCGGGGCACTAACGTGCCCCCGATTTTTGACATCGGATGGAGCGGCCTACCATGTTCAATATATATTGTTTCAAGGCGGTATATCAATCTCTTATAGTTTGGCTGGGCTCTTTTGTTATCTAATCAGGGTCACCAGGTCCTCCAAATCTTCGATTATCCAAGTTTTTATAGTTTTCCCTTTATGTAACCATTAAACCCTAATCATGAACCAAATTTCAGCTCTCTGAGTTAATGGGAAGTACTAGTTCTATTTTGATGATCATGAGTGAGTGAGTGAGTGTCTATCTGTCGAAAATGCGAAACTTTGCTTTCGTTTAACGTGGAAATAAATGACCTACAGACTTGAAATTTTGGATTTAAATAGGTTATTATATCTTACTAGATGACGAAAATTTCAGCGTTGTGGTATTATCGGAAGGTTCTCAAATTGGGGTCTGAAAATGCAGCGAAATGGATCCTGTAAAGGATGGTACGGCAGTGTTTGCTTCGCGCTCGACTTGGCGGGGGCACTGCCGTGCCCCCAGATTGGGGGGAATGCACTTGTCTCGTAATTTCCGGCAGCGGGCACGTCGTGTACACCCTAACGCTTCATTGATAGGAAAATGCCCCTAAGGTGCCTTAATCCTGTAGGAATATTGTCACAAATCGCTTGGCTCGCTTTAATGATAGTATGACTCAAATATTTTCAAATTTAGGAATAGAATTTCAGTGTTCATTACAGTTTTACCTCGGGAAGTTTACAAAAGTTTGAAAACAATTTATTCAAATGTGCTCAGCAATCGGAAAAGTTTGCCTTTTCCTCATAATATTTAGAGTGGATATAGGAGAAAATAATGTACTGTAACAGTTCATGATTATGACTATGCACTACAACGTATTATGATATCTGTAGGAACTTAAGTCATATATAAATAGTTTTAATACCAGACATATTCTTTTTTTTCAATCTACTCCTTACGTTGCTTTTCTTAGATTAAAATGTGACGTTGTTGTACAAAAATATTGACGATATTTTCATAAGGAAACATGACCGCAATGAAATTGAAGGGTTACATAGACATAATATTTTATGCATTGTAACCATAACATATGTTTAAGAGTTGTAACCATAACTTACAAGAATCAAGGAACGGTGATTTTCGCTGAATTTCAAAACCTATCCGGTCCCTATAAAAAGTCAATAAAATCGGGAGACTTTAATCAAAAAAAATCCAAATAATCAGACTTCGCGCTCATAACCCGCTCGTTATTCAAACGAATCATGGAATTGGAATAGAAAATGGCGTCGCAATATGGCTGCTCAATATGGCGCCCATCCACACACTGGCAATTTCCCCAATGGCAGATGACGAAGTCTGCGTGGAACGTCTTATTTTATGAACTCGCCGCGACGTATGGTCGTTTGCATTAAATGTAGGATATTGGGTTTCGCTTTAGTACAGACTGTGTTAACAGTAGTTCCTTTGGGATTTACATTGAATCTGCAACTTACTTTGAAAACGCACATACATTCTGTGACATCCTTGGAATCAGAGTAAGATTTCAATAAAATATTCTGATTTCATTGAAATACAACTATTATTAAGTAATTGACGACCCATTTGGTGTTGCGGTTGAGAGGTCGGCTGCAATACCAAGGGTTCCGGGTTCGATCCCCGGACAGTACAAACATTTGTGTGCATGAACATGTCTGTTTGTAATGTCTGGGTGTTTTCTATGTATGATATGTATGTATTTACGAAAAAAAAATGTATTTAAGTATATTTATCCGTTGTTTAGTACCCATAATACAGGCTTCACGCTTAACTTGGGGCTAGATGGCGCTGTGTGAATGTCAGTGGATATTTATTTAATTAAACTATTATAGTTGTATCTTAATGAATTTATTCTCAAAGTTAGCGATTTAAAAGAAATCTCAGTCTTCAAGGCCCAGTAATATCTTTGACATAGTATTTCAGGTGAGTTTTAACCATAAATAGGGTAAATAAAGAAACAATATATTTTCTCAGTTTTTTATATGAATATATCAGATCAAAATATCTTATTTATTTATCGTGTAATGGCAGACACTTTCTTAAGTCTTCGGTATTATTTTGCTTCTGGAGTCTCAGCCCAGCCGCGTGGACGATTAAGCCTAACACTATACGGGTAGGCTCGAGGCCCTGGGTGGGAGGATTAAGTCTTTATGCTTATTTACTTGAGCCTAAAATTTTATTCAGAGATCAACATTTACAATTATTTAGTCTTAACTGTTAAGTCCTAGGTTAGTACAAAGTATGTCAAAAGCGACCCTGATCTCTGGCATTAAGGTAAAAATTCAAACTCGCTTAAAACTAGCTTTGTTAATTAATTTTAACAATCTCAAATGTTCTATGCAATAATATCCCCAGATATGAAACCGCACGTTTGCAGTTCCGCCCCCTTAAGTTAGCACAGACAATCCCACTTTCTCACTAAATGCATGCTAAAGTGCAAAGTAAACTTATGCATATGTCATGCACGCTCAGGTATTTATACATTCAGTTTGCCGTGTAGATTTCAGAACGAGCCGGTTGTTGGTTCTGAGATTGAACTTTTAAGTAGCTAAGGACTTATCTTTGTACAGCAGATTTTTGTAGATTTGTAAGATAATGCAAATAAAACTGGCAACCCAATATGAAATGAACCGTTGCGACAGAATCTATTGAGTAAACCTTGAATGTTAAAAAACTTCGTTACTCCGTTTTACTAGGTGGTAGACTCGATACTGGATCATCTAGGTAGGTACCACCGCAGTGTCAGATATCATCCCGAGAAACAGGAGTGTTATGCACTTTTGTGTTTCGGAATGAGGGCACTGTAGTTAGTGAAATTACCTAACATCTGTTGTGTGGGTGACGGGCGCAGTGCGGCATTGATGGATAATAATAAGTGTCTATCAGTTGTTGGTCTCCTTTAATGCCGCTCTGTCATGGTCTGGCGTATCACTTACCATCAGGTGAACGTCCAGACCGTCCTGTACACTTATAACATTAAAAAACTTAGTGCAGATTGAAGACAACTGTTTCATCTAGGAGTAAAATAAAACAAGTAACTTGCATAGTTACTTTGAGATTTTATTTTTCATTATTTGTGTGTTATAGTCACATAGACTTATTGATATTATTTAACATACAAATATATAACCTATATACCTAACAATATAATGTATCAAACATAAATATCCACTGATATTCCCAGGGTAGTAAACAACGGATAAATATACTTATCCTGGTGCCACCGTTGTCACTGGGCGGAGGTGAGCACTTTCCATCAGATGTCTTTTTAAATATACTAAGAAAAAATTCTCACGACACTCTTGTTATATTGTTCTATTTAAAATGACAATGACTTCGCAATTTATCACACTAATAATTCAGTCTCTATGAAAACATCAAGTCTAACAGACGGTTAGACTATTTAAACGAGATGACGAGGCGTAACCAAAAGAAACAGCGACGTCATAATTTCTATTGAACAATTCATTCCAATCTCTTTTATAATGTGGAGCTAATCGCATTCTTGAGCGTCGGTGGCTCAATGGTGTGGACTGTTGCCCTCCTATCAAGAGGGCTGAGGTTCAAATCCCGCCACGTACCAATGTATTTTCGAATTTTCTAAAATATATGTACGTTATCCGACGCTCTTACGGTGAAGGAATACATCGTGAGGAAACCTTCATGCACACCTGCGAAGAGATTTGAAGGTTGAATGTGAAGTCGCCCAATCCGCACTAGGCCTGCATGGTCGACTAAGGCCTAATCACCCTATACGGATAGGCTCGTGCCCCTCGGTGGGGACGTTTAATGAGCTGATGATGATGAATCGCTTACAAGTTTATCTATA
>PQWD01005486.1:0-71708 GCA_019425675.1 Leucinodes orbonalis
AAAGTGCACGTTCAGTGCCTTCAGGCAGGCTGAAAGACTCACGTTCATTATTTAGCGAGGTATACCACAGCCATCAGAAGGTGACAAACACATCAAGCAAATAGGAACTTTCACATTTTTAGGTGCCCCATGCGTTCGTTCTATACTACATAATTTATATAGGAAATATGAAATTAAAATTAATACCGGGGCATATTCTATCATGTACATTTATATATAGTTGCATACCTAAAATAGTTTCTAATAAATTTCAATATTAAACAATACTGAAAAGTTTTTGAAAAAAGGGAGACTAGTAAAATATTAATTGTACAAATATTAAAGTACAGACTAGTCCCTAAAAGGTTTTCCTTCAAAGCTTCTCAAGAGTTAACTGACTTAAATAATGAAAATTATAATAAACAACTTCACAATATGCCTCAAATTTAATGTGTATTTACTGTGTTAAATTTTAATTAAATTTTAGTTAATTAGGTACCTATACAATTACGGATTTTTTTTTTTAGATAAGAATGAAATAATTGGGAGCGGTTCCCCAACGCGAGGTATTTTTTTAGATTCTTAGGTACATTAACATTAGTTTTCTTTTATTATTTTTTACTTTTAAAGGGAAATACTTAACGTTCTTGTCGGGGGTTTTTAAATTTTTATTTCATAGTTTTATAGGTAGGTTAGGTTAAGTTAGACTTTAGTATATAGACAGACACGTTAAACTTATAACACCCCTGTTTTTACTTACTTACTATTGTAATGTACGAATCATTTCCTTTCATTTGATACCCCCACTTGGGCATATTTGTAAACAATCGGGTTTTCATTCCCACTTTCATCCCCTTTATCTTAAAAACGGCTGAACCGATTTTAATTAAACTTAGCTATTGTAATGTACGAATCATTTCCTTTCATTTGATACCCCATTCGGTCATATTTGCAAACAATCGGTTTTTCATTCCCACTTTCATCCCCTATATCTTATAAACGGCTTAACCGAATTTAATAAAACACGCTGGATTAAATGACCTTTCAAATAAAAAAAAACTAAACCAAAATCGGTCCACTCGTTCGGGAGTTGTGGTGCCATAGACAGATACACAGACACACAAACACGTCAAACTTATAACACCCCTCTTTTTGCGTCGGGGGTTAAAAAGGGAGTGGCCTAAACTCAGCGCTGTCTGTGATTCCTGGTCACAGAGAATGACTTAATAGAGAATAACTTTAAAAACATCTTAGTTCATAGATGAGCATAAGCTAAGCTGCTTCCTTTTTTTGTTCTTTTTACTGCATTATTTGTACTAAATGTGTTGTGTATTTTTTGTGGGCATCAATAAACATATTTTATGATTATTATGTACATTTGTCTAGTTCCGATAGTACAAGTGTCTTGCCCTATTTGGGGCCAGATGTAGAGCTGTGGTTTTATCAAAATCTCCAACAACAATGCACGTCCATAATTAAAATATGTTTCGTACAAATTCTTAATTCAATTTCGTTGTCAACTATTCGAACCAACAAATTTCAATTAGCATTATAAAAAAAATTGAAATTCAATAATGTTTCATTACGCGTTTTAATTTCCCGTTAAAGTTCGCAGTACTGATAAATTATATTACAGTAAATAGTAACTGGAATACCGCCGGTTGAATAATTAAGTGTTTCTATTAATATAAAGTGTTTGGTTTACCAAACAACCATAAATTCAATTATTTATATCTACATTTATTATTATAAATATTTTATCAAGTTATGTTTTGGTGACTGATGTTTCAATGTGTATAGTTGTGCGTGTATATCCCTATAGGCTGGATTCAAACACCGAATACCTAAACCATTGATGTGCTTTGTCTCTTAGATCAATTCAATTATATATTTTTTGTTTTCAATTTCCTTCAGTTTGTTCTGATTTTCTGATTTGAAAAAAAAATCTGATATAGAAATAAGGAAAAATGACAAGTAATTAAGTACATAGATATTAAGGAAATATTGTAAAAAAGAAAGATAAAACAAAAAAGAAAGAGATAAATAAAGATATAAAAATACAAAAAACACCAAAAAAGAATAAGAAAGAAAAGAAAAGAGAATAAACAAAGTCTCTGACCAACATGTCAGGGGATTAGCTGAGAAAAAAAACAGTGATGGTTCATATCGTATTGGTGGGTAGTCAGAGTTTCATTCGTTTTCATTCATTCGACAGAAACAAGATATAAGAACAAGTGAAATTGCTTTCGATGTCTGAAGTTTAATGTTCAGAGATGTTGATATTTAAATTGGTTCTAAACAAGTCGAAGGCGCTGTTCTTTATAAAAATACATTAATATTAGAACAAATTTAGGGATAATTACACAAAAAGATATTTATATGTTAAAAAACTCTTTATCATTATGAGCAAATAAAGGTTCTTTCCGAACCCGTACGAACCGTGGTGGGAAAGGCTACATTCTTATATCTGGGTACTTAGGACTAATTCTCATGGGAATTTTAAAATCTGTTAAATTCTTGAAAATAGATAGCAAAGATCTTTATTGCACTGATTAAATTAAGGTGACGACGAACAGTGTACTCAGTATTATACGTGTTCTCAGCTGTAAAATAACACTTCACTCACTCAGGCTTCTCAACTGATTAACAATGTTTCATGGTAATCGTTGTCATATTTTAATGTAGATTAAAGACTTCGCTGAGCTCAGTTGAGATATGACAAAATTATTTAAATATGTGAAAGTGCACTCTTAAAACCAATACAAGTAATACCAAGCCCAGGAATAAATATCTATGAAATTATTTACTCAAGGCAAAGTCTGCGTGTCTCGTTTCGATGCAGTTGAGTTTGTTTTGTGCAAATAGGTACCGTATCAGCGATGGTAATGCAAATCTCTTGAGCCATGAGAGCATTATTGTCTGCATGCAAATAATCATTAGTATAAGTAGATGCTATTGGAGACGGAATAGTAGGAAATCTCTTATTATAATGGCGTATTGAATTCTTGGGGTAGTACTGCTTAGCTGGAGTCTAAGCTTTTACCTTCAGTACTTGAACTGAATTTACCTGCATGACCTGCTTTAAATTTGTTCATGCTTAAGTTTAACATGCTATTAGTAATTTCTTATTGGAAGAATTCAATAAAAGGATAGCAAATTCAAATATATATATGTTTTTATGTGTAACTATTAACATGTTTTAGAAAAATATGTGTTAAGTAAATAGGAAAAACTCGACCATGTGCGAGCTTTTCTGGTTTGAGCTGTCAAAATGATATAATTTGCACATATGTAATTTATAATGAAAATGTTTATCTTATAGAGATATATAAACTCCAAATATTAATCATACGCTGAAGGAGTCGCGATATCAACTTTTTAGTATAAGTGAACACCACATTATATTTCTTCTACTCTCTACATCTAATGTACATGTTGTGTGAAACTTCCGTTTATAAGTCTGATTGACTGACGTGCAACTTCTTTTTTATTTTTATTCACGTATTTCTACGTGAAATCATAAAAGAAACATTAGGATATATAATATAATTAAACTTTCTTTTTATATAAGATTAATAACACCTGTTTAGATACACTAAAACTGTGCGTATTTATAATGATGCAGTTTCTAAAATGCAGATGTTTGATAATCTTTGCTTATTATTATATTTAACTCAACAAAGTCTGATCACGTCTATTGTGAGCTTGGTAAAGTGATGTAATTGTTATTTGTTACTTATTTACATGGAATACGCGTACTCGTCTGTTGATACGTAAGCACAGGGTTTCCTATCAATAAACAAGTAAGGTTTGCAGTTGGGTTACCGGCCTATGTTGTTTGGATATATTTGGAAATATTTTATAAAGATAGAACTTGCATTAGAATTATTCGAATAATAAGTCGTTTTGAATATCCAAATATAGTAACTTGATTGTTCGTCGGCACTAATTATTGCAATTATAATATTACATTTAAAAATGCGTACTCGTATTTCAAATCGCGCAGTAACAAACATAACGCTTAATATAGACATATTTATGTCAGGTTCCGAATCAAGCTTCGAATATTGTTTTTATACGCAGTATTTAGTACTATCTTTTAATAGATTGTAAATTCACATAGCACGGGTAGCACGTATTGCTCAGACTTTCGTCTTTAAGCATTGTGAATTCATTGACGTTAGGACATGACGTAGCTTGCCGAATGCCGCCCAGGCAGCCTTACAGAATCCTCCTAATAACCTCTCGAAATATGCCGGCTAGTCACTCTGTCACTCTAGCTTCATAATATATAACCATTCATGTCACCACAAGAATGGTTAGAAGAAACTTGCTTACTACGTAATAGCCGATTATTATCAAATGATTTAACCTAAAAAATGAAACGAGAGACCCATTAGCTGACCTGATGTAATAACAAAACCAATCTTGAATAGTACCAAAGTACCATTACGGTATGTTCCAAAGCATGTAAGTCAATATGTACTCGTGTTCTTACTCGTAACATCTAAAAATAATAAGCTTTAATTAACGTTTTTAATTGCTTTTGTTTTTATGAAATCAATAAAAACAAAAGCTCAAATACGATGCGTCACTCGAAACATTATTTAATATTTTTTTATACAAAATATGAGACGGATCCTAAAAAGGCCGGGTTTCTCGTGTTTTAGGATACGTAATAAAATTAATTAAGGAAAGGTCAGATGCGACTTAACAATTTAAAACATTACATTGTGTTGATATAAAAGATAAAACAAAACCCCGCCGGCGGGGGCCATCGTCGCGTGTCCCTGTAGGTTCGCACAGTCCCTATTCGCGTAACCGGCATGTACCGGGCCGCTTTCTCCCCAACATATGTTAGGCCAAGCCCCCCGCAACGCCCTAAGCCGAGGTTCGAGTCCCGTTCGGGGACGCCCTTAGGCTCGTTGTGTAAATATTTAGGCTGAGAGCCATCTGCGCTCGCCACTTGCCGTGAAGCTGTAAAGGCCATCTGCGGCCAACAGCAGTAGTCAGTTCGAAAAAAAAAAAAAAAAAAAAAAAGATAAAACAATTTTACGTCAATTTTCACAAAGTGAACACAATTAGGCCGTTTTGATTATTAAACAATGTTTATTTATGTGTATCGTAGATATTAAGCGACTATTCATCATCATCAGCTCATAAACGTCCCCACCGAGGGGCACGAGCCTGCCCGTATTGGGTGATTAAGCCTTAGTCTTGAGCGACTATTATAATAGAATTCAGAATTTTTATCGGTATGAAAGATCCATCTTAGTATTAATTTAGGTAAATTAACACAAAATCCATTCAGAGGGTGGGTAAAGGGGGTTTATTTGTTAATCATTATTTAAAATACTTAGCGAATATAATGGACGAATAAAGTAAGTATATAAGGCAGGGTTCGAATAACCACCTTAAGTGGTTATGGCCTGTCGAAAAGAAGCACATAAGAAACCCAACATTTAATTCCAGTTTTGAGCCATGGATATTTTTATTTTATTTATTCAAGAAGAGTTTCCATTTAATACAACAATGACAATATACATTGTTCAGTAAAACAAATGAGCGTCGAGCGTCGGTGGCTCAATGGTGTGGACTGTCGCCCTCCTACCGGGAGGGCTGAGGTTCAAATCCCGACACGTACCAATGTGTTTTCGAATTTTCGAAAAATATATGTACGCTATCCGACGCTCTTACGGTGAAGGAACACATCGTGAGGCAACTTGCGCACGCCTGCGAAGAAATTCAAGGGTTGTACGTGAAGTCGTCTAACCCGCACTGGGCCCGCGTGGACGACTACGGCCTAATCATCCTATACGGGTAGGCTCGTGCCCCTCGGTGGGGACGTTTAATGAGCTGATGATGATGATGATGAGTAATACAAACAAGTAGTGAAACCTTAATTTGGTTCCACTGCAAAACAGCGCCTTGACAAAACTGTCTTGGCATTAGCTTGAGTGGCCACCATTTTGGTAGCATTATAATTATTTTTAATATTTGTTAACATGTTATAATTTTATTGCGCCAATTAAATATTTCTTTTTTTCCTTAACTACAAACTGCCATGATAAGCATAGCTAACAAACATGGAAGCAGTTTTATTAAACTGTATATTAAAAAGAAATTACAATGTTTAAAAATGCATAAGTTAATAGGAATTATAGTGCATGGCCTCGAGTAAGGTGCTGTTTTCGCAATTAAAGTCTTACTGGTGTAAGTAGGTAAGTTCAATAAGTAACAAGCACAATATTTTTTTAGCTAAGACAATCATATCAAACTGTAACGGTTAACATAGACGCATAGATATTACGACAATCATGTAAACAACATTTTATTGGGGTTACTATATATACAATTTCTAGTACCTACACACCTACGTAGTTTTTCATGCAATTTCTGCATGGGGTACTTAAAAGTTTAAGGAGGAATACACGGTAATCATAGGTCTTTCTCATTTTACATCCGGTCTTAAGCAACCGAAGTATTAGCTAGGTATTATTGTAAAGGCGTATTGCAATAATTTTAATTTATGATTTTACTATTGATTAGTTACAAAAATCTAATTCTTATCTTTGGATGAATACCATTATTAAACTATTTTATATCAAAATATGTTATATAATTTTCGCAAGCAGTAGACACAGGCACAGAAGATAACTAAAAATTGCTTACTCAACAAAATAAGAAATACTAAAATAAGTTGGCATGAAAGATATTGCTTTGATAAATGACCAAAGAAATTGAATTCTTTTATCGAATTTAATGTTTTTTCTTAGTACGAATAAAAAGAGAATCTCACGTTTTAAAATATTGTATCATATAGCATTGTGGTTGTTCTACGCAATAGTCTAATCGGACGATACTGAAAATCACTGATAAATAATTCGGTTCGTTTGTAGTTTCAAAGTGTCGACATTTAATATTTTTACTTATTATATATTTTGGCATATACTTTAGATGGAGGGAAATAGTAACTTAAGCCACATAATGTAAAATAATTGATAAAAGGTGTTTAAAACTATTTGTAAACCATACCTAACTTTTTGTAATGCATACTGCATTTTGTATACTATTTGTCAATTGATCAAATGTTATATCTCGTAGTTTTCAAATGAGGAGGGCATCTAGTTCAATTTCTTAAAATTTGGCGATTATCCAGAAAAGCTTTGTACTAATTACCAAGTTGCAGACGGGATTTACTATAATCACATTGAATGTACATTCTCTTAATTAAAATACTCCGTTAGATAGAATTCGGAGATTCATTTTCAAAATGATGCAGTTTTAAAGTAGTCACCACCAGCCATTTTTAATGCTCACAATTTGTATGTTTATGGATTTGAATTGTGAATGAGATGGCTTGCTTTTTATTTATTAAGTGTACTGGACGGTCGGGACGCTCACCTGATGGTAAGTGACACGCCTGACCAAGACAGAGCGGCGTAGAAAGAGACTAACAAACTGACAGTTATGATTCTCCATCGACGTTAGAGACTGAAGATGTTTATTTTTCCATCTTATAATTCTTCTGGAAACCTTCGTTTATCTTTAATTATTATTAACACCGATGTCAGTGAATTAGTTCATCTGTTGCATTTTGAAGTATTTACTAGGTTCAAATAAAAATTGCAAGATTTCTCTATTGTTTCAGTATTAAAAAATGGTTCCGAGTTACACGTATCAGGCCTATTATTTTTTGTTTTCGCGAGATCATCTTATTTTTCATAACCTTTTTTTGGTCTGGCAAATGTCTTTCAAACAGCTATTAAGAATATTTATGACATTTATGACTTACATATAGATAGGAAGATATTAATATTAACAACTCGCTAAAGAATAATTTAAGTAAAGTTCCGACCGTTTATATCTTCTCAGTAAAAGTTTTAACGATGTTCCTAGCTTCTTTTATTGTGATTCTTGTATTATTTTAGAGCTATTGCTAAAGTTTTAGACTAAAATAACACTTAGCTACAAAATTAATACTCAAGTAGTAAGTGTTCAATTTATTTAAAGTAAGGACAGCCTTTGGTAACGGATCAGAAAGTCGTGGGCTCGATTCCCGCGGGGAAACGACACTGTGTGCGATTATTTCTTGTTTTACATTAATCCATCGATCCAACAATCTTAGGATGGTAGTCTTCAACGCCCACCAACCCGTATTAGACAAGTGTGGTGAGTTAAGGATCACTGTTCCCCATAGCTATGCTGTGTGAGAAGATCTGTGTCCTACAGTGATCGTTAAAGGCTGTTGATGATAATTAGCTATAGAAAATAAATCTATAATTTAAAAGATCGCTCAATAGTGAACAAAATGAAAAACATGTAAGTATATGCTCACATGTTTATTTAGTATTTTTTTATTTCTTAACTACTGTCTAAGTAACGATAAGCGTTTCAATTGTCTGGAGCCAAGAAGACCGGCCGAATCAGTCTCTCTGATTCGTAAAACGCTGATAGACGATGGAAGAGGGCAGACTTGAACGCGATCCGAGCTACTGGCACCCAGCCACGTATTTATCTGTACTCTGTCGGTAGCCACGCATACCAAACTCAAGTCACGTCTGCTAAATCTATATTTCCCACAGTATATCTGTTTTTGATGTTTGTATATTTCTAAATGGTAAGCTCTTTTGAGTATGGAATTTATGTTAAAAATATTATATATCAAAATATACAAATGAATAAAGATGGACCTTTAATCTTAATTATTCAATGCAATTAAGATGATTTTTAGTATGAGTTGAAATCTTCATTTAAGTAATCTCATGGGTTTCACCTGCAGGGAAACCATTTAGTGGATTTTTTCTTTGCTTAGGACATCGCAGGCTGAATCATGATCCTGGGCTTAGGAGCGTACGTTAAGCTGTCGGTCCCGGTATATCGTATAATCACAGAATTAATAATAACAGCTTCGGGTGGTAGTCGTAACGTGGGTTACGGCTATGCTATGTGGGAAGGCCTGTGACCTACTATCCTTATAGGATGTAGAGAATAATAATGATTCGTCAAAATTATGTAATTAAAAGTTACGGGATGCCACAGTTTCAATATCTACCTTGAGATCAGCTTAATCTGGTAAAGCACTTGACAAATCATGGATTGATGTGATGTTTTATGACATCAAAGTAACCTTTAAACCTAATAATCTATAGACGTTTTAAATTCAAACGATTCACACAAGTAAGCTTCTTAAAATGAGTAATAGTTTATTGCGGGTGAGGCTGATATACAATAAATCGTTCACACCAGAGCCAGGTAATTAAGTGGCAGCCATGTTTTATGGCCGTTCGCTTGTTGTTGTGTGACGTGGAATCATTTTGGAGTTTTGCAGCGTATGCACAATATTATGACGTGTTGCTGTGGCATGAGCATTTTATTGAGTTGAGAGTTTGAGTTGACATTTTTGAGGTTTTATAATAAATATAACAGAAATAGTGATCTCGGTGAAATTATCTAAGGAAAAATTATAATTTCGTAAAATTAATTACGGTCGATGAGGGGGTACGACGACTACGATGATGTATCTTTCGGTATAGGTACCATTTTACGGTCTGGTCTGAAAGGGTAGCTCAGTCTGAACTATTCCTAGTTACGTCTTAAAAATATGATTACAGTAGCTATGTTCATTTGTAGAGGGTTATATATGCAGTGTTTTACTGGATACTTCAGATCGCATGTCTCAAGTTACCATTCACCAGGAATTCATAACCTCACTGTTGAACTATGATTTCCTGGCGATGTTTGCTAGACTAGATCCTTATGCCAGTTAATTATTTAAGTTGGCTGTATTGTTTAAATATTAACACATTTATACCATAAGATAATGATACTAGGCCATGCACCTGCATAACCAAAATGCCAATTTACATCAGCCTCGAAAACGTACAGGTTACAATCAACTAACTAATAAAATAAATAGTAACCAAATGTTTCCAATATTTCAATCAAAATTATGCCATATTGATGATTTTTCTTCAAAAAAATCCTCTCCGCTAGTATTGCGTAAACAATAATCTACTTGATACTTGTATTATCCTACAAAAAAGGTATAAGAACACAGTAGAAATATTAACAAAATACTAAGCGATATTTACATGGTTTCTGCGGGCGTTACTTCAACAGATTTAATTGTACAGTACTATTAATTATTTTTTGACTTAAGACTAATTGAATGGGTTAACTAAAAAAATAGGTTGATTAAACTGTAGCAAAGATTTTAATGACATTACATTTTACTTGTAATGACACTTGTCTTTTCATAATAAGTTAACTTCTTCATCTAACGATTACCAGGGACCAGTCTTATAAACCAGCCTTCTTATCTTTTACCTACATAAGTAAAGAAACAGACCTGATGGAAGTGTTACAGCCAATATTTATTTCACTACATACACTAGCTTCCTATTTAGGTACATATTTATAGGTTAGCCTAGAAAAGGTATTGAAGATTTGTCTCCCGCCTGCAATACCATGAAACGAATATACTGTTTGAACTATATGGTTAAGCTTCTTTTTCCATTTTCAGTAGGTATTTTTAGCAGTCTGGCTTTCGTTTATTTTTTAAATATATTTTTTTTCTGGTGTTTTAGTTTACTTTTATATAGATATTAGTTCAGAGAGCTCGGAACAATGTTTTCTATTTCCTAAAAATTTTCACTTTTAAGATCAATATTTCGCAAAGGAAGCATTGTAAAAAGAAAAAAAAAGAATTATATGCTGCCGAAATTTTAAAAAGCAGAAATAAAAGAAATTATAGCGTAATTTCACACACTCTTAAGTTCTATAGTGTCCAGCGGGACACAACCAAAAAAGGTGGAATATCTCACACAAGCTTAAAAGACCTTTGACTAGGTGGAAGATTCGGTACTGAGTCGTCATGGTAGGAACCACCGCAGTGCCAGAATTCGTCCCGTGAAATAGGAGTGTTTTGAACTTCTGTATTTCGGCAAGAGGGCAATGTAGCCAGTAAAATTACTAGGTATAAGATACTATTGTTGGATAACGGTCGCAGTACGGCATGGATGGAGAATAATACCAGTCTTTTAGTTGGTGTTCTCTGTCATGGTCAGGCGTAACACGTACACTTTGCAATACAAATATAAAAAAAAGACTAAAACAACTTATTTTCTTTTATTTTTCCCAGAAACATTAAGGCGCTTAGTTCAAATGTCGTTACTCTTTTTTTTTCTTAAAAATTTGAGAGCGATTGACTGCTATCTCTTCTAATGAAAAGTCTCGATGCAGACTAAGGTGTATCACACAATGCCTGGAATACCCTTAAATTGTACGTATCGGGAAACACAGACGCAGAAAGTTCATTCCATCGCCTTTTAGTTCGGACGATGAAGGAAGAACTGAACTTTTCCGTAATTGCTTAAATTGCATGCTTGAAAAAAATATTACAAGACGATAAAGTACGATGTTATTTGATTTCGCCACCAGGGAAATAACGCGCGATACTATGCTAAAAATAATCCATATCACTGACTTGCAGCCGTCCGGACGGCTTAGCTGACCCATATTCCCGTATTATCCCATATGTAGAATAGTTTAGTTTAGAAAGAAATTTTGTCGCATGTTCTATATTCCCATTCTACATTCCCATGTCACAGCTACCCATCTCCAAATAACTATGCTGTGCGGAAAGCCCTGCAGTAAGCATTGTAGGCTGATGATGATGTCACAGCTAAAACTTACTATTCCTGTCCTCTGCTGGTGGTCTGTTCACCTTCAAGGAGGGCAGAGGACTCCCAAGTACGCCCGTTAGAAATATTCACCTAATAATATACAATTGTATTTATAAAAATATACATGTATATATCGCCAGCGACATCTTGTCCCAATTTAGGTAAAACTTTTGAATAATGTGAACAAAAAATGTATTATTTATGGACATATTTCTAAAAACGTACATAATTACTATATATAAAAATATCCAAGTTAATACAGCTTGAACACAATCATTTGTATTCCGCGGGTGTTGACTCTGGGACATTCGGTGAAGTAGTCAAATTAGCCTTGAATGATGATACAGAGAGGCTAAGAACGACTTTGAGACATATCATAGCATATCTCAGAGTCGTTTCGTGTAGCTTTTTGTGTTGAGCCACTTAAACAAGTATATGCAAGGGGTTTAATCAATTTCAGATTTTTCGTAGTGTAGGTAGATAACAAACAAACCATAATAATAGAACTAACATTGGCTTATCGATGGATAGTGTAAAAGATTTTAGAAAAGTTACAGAGAATAATCACGCAATATATGTAAGAAGCACAGTTTTTCCGTACACATTTAAGATGTACGTTCTAAGCTTCCTTTTTACCACGGCTTAATAACGTTGTTCATGAATAAAACAGCGTAGTAGCTATCTTTTAATTATACGCCTAAATTGTTTCACGAAATCGCGGAGGACGGTGCTGTTTACTCACAACTCAAGCACATCTCTTCCGTTCATTGTAACTAATTAATGTACCCACACCAAGTTATTTCCATTACACTGTTAACATTTTACACAATCCCAAACTCACCGTCAAACATTAAAGCAACACAGTATACATTGTGCAAAAAGAAAATTTATTTGACGTTCTTGTTCGTAAACCGGACAACATTGTATGTTTGTATTTTACAAGTCTTAGAGCACAAAGTGAATATCCTATTGTTCGCAGTAAGACTGCGGCTACACTGAGTAAACTTGGACTAGGTACTCCAAAGTTAGAAGACAACGCGAGGCAGCAAAAATGTAATATAAGACAGCCAACTTAACTATCTTATATGTTCAGTCTATTTTATGTAATGTGTTTATATTATGTAAAGAATTGATTTGATACTTTCATTTGTTTATAGATATTTTGTGCAGGACGACAAGTACTCATTTGATAAAGATTGTTAAAAATAAGAGTACTTTTACTAACGTAGGTGTGTATAAAAGTGTAAGTATACGTTCTTTTTATTAATATACTAGCATTTGCCCGCGGCTTCGCTCGCGATAAATTCGGGATAACATGGCTCTACTTTCCTGTGAAAAAGTGTGTGTTTTCCTTAAAAAAGGGGTTATTTATTCCAGTTTTTAAAGTGTAAAGCAAAAAATTGGTATGCGAAGCGAAAAAGAAGAAAAAGAAGCAGTTGCAGTGTTAAAATAATTCTGTTTTCGTTACCAGGAAAGTGGAGCCATGTTATCCAAGATTTAACGCGAGCGAAGCCGCGGCAAAGCTAGTATGATATAATCATAAATAATAAATAATAAATATCCACTAACATTCACCACAGCGCCATCTAGCCCCAAGTTAAGCGTTAAGCTGTATTGGTACTAAACAACGGAATAAACATACATATATACATTTTTTTTTTGTAATACATACTATTATACATAGAAAACACCCAGACCATTCAAACAGGACATGTTCATGCACACAAATGTTTGTACTGCCGGGAATCAACCCGGAACCCTTGTGTTGCGGGCGACTCTCAACCGCAACACCAAATGGTCGTCAAAAAAAATAAATAAGATTCCCTCCCTCACACCTGTAAAGGTTTTGGGGTCTATTTCCGAAAAAAAAACATATATATCACTCATCATATATATATATATATATATATATATATATATATATATATATATATTATATATTATATTCAGTATAAAGGTTTTTGGGTAAATTTCTGAACAAAAAAATACATATGTATCAGAAATTTACCCATATATATATATCACTATACAAATGATCCCCCCTAACCGTAAAGGTTTACATTTTTGTAACATATATATGTATATATACTGAAAAAAGTCTGGTATTATATCCCCCCTTCCACTCTCTTTTAAGGATTTTAGGGCCGGTTTCGGAAAAAGGAAAATGAAAGATTTATTGTTTGTGACTTACAGCCTCATACCAATTTTTAGCTTTCTACTTAAAAACTGCTATATTTTTTCGTTTCTGAAAATAGTCCGCATACCAAATTTCAGCGTCGTACTTCAAATATTGCGAATGTTCCATACAATTCCAACCCCCATTTTAGGGAAGTGGGGGGTGAAACAGACAAATGTAGCCTAAAACCTATTCTAGTTACCTTTTATCAACATACCAAGTTTCAATAAAATCTTTCTTAAAAATTGCGAAAAATTGGATATGATACTTCCTCCCCTATTGGAAGGGTTAGGGGTGGATTATTGAAAAAAATTATTATGACATATTTTTCGTTTCTGAAAAAAAGTCCGCACACCAAATTTCAGCGTCGTACTACAAAAATTGCGGAATGTTCCATTCAAACTTCCAACTCCCATTTAAGGGAAGTGGGTTTTCAAACGGTACAAAAAGTAGCCTTAAACCTATTCTAGGTTACTTCTATCAACATAGCAAGTTTCAATGAAATCTACCTTAAAAACTGCGAAAAGTCGGACATGACACTTCCTCCCCTTTTTGAAGAATTTGGGGGTGGATTTCTGAAAAAAAAGTTATGCCACATTTTTTCGTTTAAACCTATTCTTGGTTACCTTCTATCAACATACCAAGTTTCAATAAAATCTACCTTAAAACTGCGAAAAGTCAGACATGACACTTCCTCTCCTTTTTGAAGAATTTGGGGGTGGATTTCTGAAAGAAAAGTTATGCCATATTTTTTCGTTTAAACCTATTCTAGGTTACCTTCTATCAACATACCAAGTTTCAATAAAATCCATTCAGCCGTTTAGGCGTGAAAGCGTAACAAACAGACAGACAGAGATACTTTCACATTTATAATATTAGTATGGATTATCATGGCTTACTACAATTACTGAGGAACAGTTTTAATGATTCATAGACTGACACTTTATTTATTAAAATAAAGATTTAACCCATTGATAGCAGAAATTTCATGATTTTCTGTATTATATCCGTTAATAGATAAACGAGTTAAGCAAAAATTTAATTAAAGTATAGTCAAGAATTTACAGAAATACTACTGCCGTGTGAATAGAAAACAGAGGCGTTTAGTGCTCGAGTATACGTTTGTTTGCTTTGTCAAAGTCCACAGCACAACAACTTAGGTTCTCTCTCGTGGACTATTATCAAAGTTATTAGATGCCACATACAATCACCGAGTTTGATTGCGTATTTAAGTTAGGGAGAACGCCATTATAGGGCCCGTCGTATTATCACTGCTGATCATAAATTCTGATATTATCAACCGCTTTGTAACTTAAAAGTCAAAGATCCAATGGTACCGCGGTGACAGATGACTGAAATGTAATTAGGTAAGCATTGTGGTGTTAATGAAACGTCAAAAAGTCAATTCTCAATGTATTTTTTCTCTATCGTGTTATCTATATCTGCAATTGGATCGAAATTAATTAGACTAAATCTTTCCTAGCTAGCAGCTTATTGGAAACATCAACCTAACCAACACGTGTATATACCGGTGAGTGATGACGGTTTCCAGTCCCCCTCCCCTCCACAATTTATAAAACATAGGAGAAGACAGTAGACGATGTATGGCTGTTATAGTAGTAATATGAGCTACCGTTTCGCTTAGACCTAATGAACCTTTAACACTGCTTCTGTCATGGTCATGCGTATCAATTACCACAGGTGAGAGCTGACCGTCCCGTTCACTTAACAAAAAAAGATGGTGACTATTTATTTCTAAATATCTGTTAGATGAAGATAGACGACTAGTCTAAAAACAAAACTGGAAATGTTTTTCATCCAAACATCCATGATAGGGTGGTTTTGAGAGACATTAAGAAGTTTTACAGCCAGCATCTGCTGCTACACATATCCTTGCCTCTAGCTACCCCTATCCAATGTTTACTTCGTTGCAACAAAACATGCTTCTCAACCATAAGTTTGAAAATTTGCACTTGCATTTCACTCTCGCCGATATCCCTGCGATATGCGGAAACTTAATATTACGTTGCATATTAAGTTTTTAGTTTTCAAGCAGTTTCTCTGTCGCCGCGAAAGTTTGGTCACACAAAAAACTGTGTGATTATAAATCATCTCCAAAGTTACGCGGAAGTGGAACGTCGCTAGACATTCTCCTATAGTAATAAATAATTTTGTTTCTTACTCGCCGGAGAGGGCCGGAATTAATACGCCATGTTTCACGGCAGCCTGCGGGATAAGTATGCGGTAAATTGCACTTTGAGAGTCACATGTTTACGGTTTAGTGTGTTAGTACGTTTATCTCTATTTTCAACTATGCTTTTATTTTATTTTCCTAAATAAATAGGACTACTGCTTTACATATTTACTAAGAAATTGGCTCTGGCAGAAGACTCTCGCAATGGACTACTGGAATACGTGTGATCTCCTTAAACACGTGTGATCTTCTATAATTTTGCGTGGTTTTCTACACTTAATAGCTATGTTAGTCCTTCCGAGCTAAACCTAAGTTATTTTTTAGAATTTTTGTCATGCGTGAGGAAATAAATAAAAAAATTACCAAGCCTTCCAATTATAGACCAATTGCTATCACCTCCTTAGCTTTACCTCAAAGTATGGAACGTATAATAAACAAAAAGCTCCTGGCATACCTATACGATAACAGTTTGCTGAGTGATCGTCAGTACGGTTTTCGCCTTGATCGGTCCACTGGTGATCTTCTTACGTATGTCACTCAGTATGGCGAAACCATTGAGAAACACGGCGAAGCTCTCGCTGTTTCTTATGACATCTCGAAAGCATTTGATAGGGTGTGGCATGACAGTCTCAAATATGTGTATATGATTTACCTGCCACACTGTGTGACTGAATATCCGACATCCTGAGTGAACGTTTTATTAAAGTGGTCATTGATGACTGCTCTTCCGACTTATTGGCTATAAATGCCGGTGTTCCTCAGGGATCTGTTCTCCCTGCAACACTTTTTCTACTGCACATCACCGATCTGTTGTGCCCTGGTAATCTTTGGATATGCAGACGATAGCATTGTGACAGAGAGATACATATCCAGTGCCTGCGCCAGTGTCGCTGAGACCGAGTCCCTTAGAAAAGCTATGGTGGAGAGGTTGAATTTAAGGTTAAAAGCTGTGTCCGACTGGGGTGAAGCTAACCTTGTTGAATTCAATGCCAGCAAAACCCAGGCGTGTTTGTTTTCCGCAAAATGGAGTCCTTTTAACTTGACTCCCTCCTTCCTAAACGCACCGATACCGCTAAAGAGCCACCTTAAGCTCCTAGGTATGGATTCCTCTTCTAACCTCAACTTCGGGATTATTGAGTCTAAAGCCAAAATCGCTGCCCAAAAATTTGGCATCCTCTCTAAGGTTCGGCGATACTACACACCGGAATAGTTGCTCCACTTGTACCAAGTACAAATTCGGTCGTGTATGGAATACTGCTGCCACCTTTGGGATGGCTCTGCCAAATATCAGCTAAACGCTTTGAACTCGGTGAACCGAAGAGCCAGGAGACTCATAGACAACAATACGCTCGTTGATACCAAACTCCAGAGTTTGGAGCATCGGTGTAAAGTCGCCCTGTCTATTAGTTTCTTTTAAGGTGTATTTTGGAGAGTGCGCGCCGGCACTTCACAGCTTGATACCACCTTCCACATTTTACCACAGGATCACAAAACGCCGGGAGTGCTTTCACCCTCATGTGATTGACTTTCCGGCAATTCGCACTAAGCGGTTCGCTGCGTCTTTTTAGGTTTGCACTGTTCGGGAGTGGAACGCCCTTCTTGCTGCTGTGTTTCCAAAGGCTTATTATAATCTCTGTGTATTCAAGGCCAGAATGAATAGGCATTTTCTGGGTAAACGTGTACCTTCATAGGCCTCGACATCGCTTACCATCAGGCGAGACTGAGGCCAAACGTAAACCCATCGACAATAATAATAAAAAATAGATATTAATAAAAGCTTATAAGCTTGATACTGAATTTGGAACGGGATCTCTCTACTTTGTAGCTTATTGTAACATTATGGTCCTTCCTGTCGAACTATGAAGTTGTTCTGGAACTCCGAGCCTAGGTCAGGAGGCGCTTCAGGTAAATGTTGGTTTTAACCCTGAAAACTAAAAGCTGACGACAGTTGCAAACCTTGAACTCATATTTACAAAGTAAATGAAAAGAATAACGATTATACGAGAAAAATATTATATTAGTGTCGTTCATGAGGAAGTTGGACTAAGTAACCGATTACTTATTCTATGCATAGTATACAAGTTGATGGCATGTTTTTTGCGACTTCTGAAAAAGATGACTAAGTTATAACTACTCCTTGTACTAAAGAGCTCTGTGCACACAGGCATTTAAAATTAAAATGTGGAGTGTAAAACATGAAGTTTTCTTTGGTCAACCTGCATAATTAAGAGGTACTAAGTTACGGAATTTGGAAATATATTTTATTTTTATTTCAATTTTTAAAATTATTTAGCATACAGCTGACTGAATTTGACGGTAAATGGCATTTGTCACACTACACAATTGGTCCCTGGATTATAGACCGTAGCCAATTTATAATGTAAGAAATTAATTGTGATGGGGCTAAGGTAAAATTTATATTTTCGACGACCCATTTGGTGTACTGGTTAAGAAATCGACTCCTACATCAAGGGTTCCGGGTTCGATCCCTGGGCAGTATGAACATGTCTGTTTGAATGGGTCTGCATTTTTTTATGTTTATAATATGTATGTATTTACAAGAAATATTAAATAAGTTTGTAATATTATAAAAACATTATTTAATTATATCAGTTGGTTAGTACCCGTTATACAGGTACAAGGTTCACGCATAAATTGGGGCTCGATGGCGTTGTGTGAATGTCAAAGGATATTTATCAATAATTTATGACAAGATCTGGTGACATAAACAAGCCCTCGCAAGTCATTTCATACAATAAATAAGGTCTGATCGGCTAGTGCACTTACTAATCAATGAAACCAGCATGAATCGTCTTAGGCCTTTCCACATAGGATCATCATCATCAGTACATTATACGTCCCTATCGAGAGCATTAGCCTACACTGGGTAGGCCTTAGTCGTCCACATGGGCCCAGTGCAGATTGGCCGACTTCACGCACAACCTTGAATTTCTTCGAGGGCGTGCGCAGGTTTCCTTGGGCGTCGGATAAACAAGGCTAAGGCTGTAATGATGATGATGATGATATGTACATATCATCATCATCATCATTACAGCCTTATTATGTCCACTGCTGAACGAAGGCCTCCCCTAATGATTTCCACGGGACCGATCCGCAGTTGACATCCATCTGCTACCCGCCACCTTTAACCAGATCACGTACATATAATTTTTAAAAATTTGAAAAGTCTTTGGTACGTGGCAAAATGTGAACCTACACCCTCCAGATCCGAAGACAACAGTCCACACCGATGAGCCTCCGATGCTCTTAGCCACCGAGCATACTCTTAAAGAAAAATTAAAGTATAAGTCACCACACTAACCCAACACAGATGGCTGAATTTTTGGCACCAAGCAATTAAAAAACAACTCCGACAGCATTATAAGCTTCCTATGCACGGAGACACTAGAGTCCCAGTCAATAATTTTAAATCATCTATCGGACGGGTAGACCATTCCTATACTTGATAAACCTGCGCAATCATCGACCGAAAGCATTAACCGCTAAACCATCATTATTGTACTTATTTGACAACCTATACGGTGTATGTGGTTGAGAGGTCGGCTTTTACACCAAGGGTTCCGAGTTCGACAAATGCCAGTACAAACATTTGTGTGCATGAACATGGCTGTTTGTATTGATCTGGGAACACCCAGACCAATACAAACTGATTGTTCATACACATTCATATATATGCATAGAAAACATTCTATGCATAATATGTATGTATTTACAAAAAAAGGAAAGAAGTATGTATATCGATTGTTTAGTATTCATATTACACGCCATATGCTTAGTTTGGGACTAGATGGATATATTATTTATTTTATTTATTGACAGTGATTTCATAATTGGATTCAATAAATTTTAAATAATCTACTGACATTCACACAGCGCTATCTAGCCCCAAGTTAAGCATGAAGCTTGTAGTATTAGTACTAAACGACGGATTCACATACTTAATATTTTTTTGTAAATACATAAATATTATGCATCGATACACCTTGACCGATACAAACAGAAATGTTCATGCACAAAAATGTTTGTACTGCCCGGGGATCGAACCCGAAACCCTTGGTATAGTATCCGACGTATCAACTATTACACCAAATGAATCGTTGAATATAGGAGTCATGGGTATTGTGAAATCTACATACATAAGTACACATACCACACGGTCCCGGGAAAATACAGCCAAACCTAAACTAACTAAAATGATAGACGCCTACCATAAAGACTAAAGTGTTCGCCCGTTTCCTCTGGTGTTTTCGCTGACAGCGCCCAGTACAATTAAATTAGGACCTCAGAGTTTTCTCTCTGTATTAACTTCTGATTAAATTCGTTTCAAGGTACGCCCAGATTTCCCATGGGCTGACCCGACTCCGAATTCTGAGTGCCAATGTGTTGTCCCAGTGTTGATTCTCACTCATAAGGAAAAGGTATTACGACCTGCGTCCGTAAATGGCCCTTGTAATGGCTCTATAAATTATACCACGCTAAAAGCCCCGTGGAGGTATAGATAAATAATAACGGAGCGATCGGATAATATGTTTAGTGACGACAATAGGCTCGCTTTCGGGCATCACGCTTTGATATAAATATTTTGGATATTGTAAAATACAAAATTGGATAAGGTTCGGTTATCCAATATAATATTTTAATTAACAAGATTTTATCGGTGACGTTGTTACTAAAGTGATTAACTTTTCACGAGATCGTTTACATCAAATAATCTTTTGCTATAACAACTAAGATATGATGTCAAGTTCGCTTTTATACTAATACTATAAATGCGTAAGTAACTCTGTCTGTCGGTCTACTCGTATATGAAATTTGGTTTGGTGGTAGACTGGAATCGGACATATGCTATTTTTTCCCCCCCTTTCCTTGAAATGGAGGTGGAAGTCTGTATGAACCATTCGTATTCATACATTTGTACACAGACTATATTTCCGCAAATATGGCCCCAAAGACTTAAAACAAGAGTTTCCGCAGTTTTTAAGGTAAAAAGCCAAAAATTGATGAAAATACGTATCACCCAGATCAAAACAAACAGACATGTTCATGCAAACAAACGTTTTTTAAAAAGGTGTTGTGTATTAATAAGATACCTTGGTTAGAGTTCATAACTACTCATGTGCATTTATTACAAAAGTAAAATAACAAAATGCACGATAGTAGCAAAAGTTTACTCATTCTGAAAAATAAAGATCTCAAGTCTGATCTAAAGTTTGAAGTGTAACGCTAATCTAGCGCACATACCAAGCATTCCTCACGCGGCAGGTTCTAGGCATTCAACCACTTAACATTCCGGGACTCTGCGTTTGCCACAGAACAAGCCGTCTCTATGGTAGGATTTACGCAATTATGTAGTTAACTTGCCAGGTGGTTTCGTTTCGCATAACTTTCAAAAAAATACTGGTTTTGAAAGTTTTTAATAAATTTTCATCATAATGTTCGCCAAATCCTTAATTACGATGTGTATTTTAGTATTTACAAAGAGATTTAAAAAAAACTGTGGTGGTTAGTTTGGCGATAAAAGTCAGCAGCGTAAAAATCTGATAATAATCTAGTACGAAAGTTTATTCCGCAAAGCAGCAGAAAATCGAGGTTCTTGATATTACCAATTTAATTGAGGTACTTAATAATATTTTTTCCTTTAATAAATGTGGTAAGCAATTGTATATGATATATATTCAAGTCTTACCTAACAAAGTAAAATACTTCTAGCTAAATTTTAATTATCACATGAACATTATCTTGTTGTATTAAGAAGCTAAAATTCTTTGTGCTTTTACAAAATAAAGAATAGATTCTTATTGTCTTCATAAGCATGTTCAAGAACAAAAAGATATATTTAACAAAGCTTATTTGAATTGTTATACTTTTATTGTTTTCTCCGTAATTTAAGTAACAATCTTGATTTCTAAGAATCGCCTTTGATCACAATTTTCTATTTCATGTTAGATTTGTAATCTGCAAACCTTAGAGATGTAAAGAATTAGATTATGACAAACTTGCCTACTTATGCTCGGATATTAAGGAATTCTAAAAGTTTTTCTAGTACGAGTAAGAATTTGTTTCGTTTTTGTGCATTTCGAAAAGTGCGAGCCAGGTGAACAGCGGAGACTCTCTCTTAGCGTAGACAACATCTCTTAGCGGAGAAAAGATTCGTCTGGGTCTTCGACTCATTTAAACCTCACTAAATTGGTATCAGCCCAATGGGCCACGGCCTGTAGAGTTAGGTTGGATCGAAGGACCATCACCTCTCTTTGAGCATCGTTTTCAGCTTTGGATGATCTTGCACTGGATAAGTATCTCTCTAAAATAGTGTTGTCGTCTGACCCTACAATACCGAGCTGAAGCAGATCGTTAATATGTATTAGAAACAATGTTGCAGAGAAAATAGACCTCTGAGGTACACCAGCATTAATTGCCAATAAGTCAGACGAGCAGCCTTCAATGAACTAACCGTTCCTCAGAGTACCCAGATGTGCTGGGATTCCGTAGGCTGGAAGCTAAGCAATAAAGCCGTCATCGCCTTGTCAAACGCCTTCAAAATGTCCAGTGAAACTGCAAGTGCTTTACCAGACTTATCGATAGCTTCACCCCATAGATGAGTGTCCTACACCAGGAAATCCCAGTCGAACGCTGCTTACGAAATCCGTTTACCATCAACCGGTCGTTGATTACACGCTCCATCCATAATCTTGCAGATTATGGAGGCAATTACGATTGGGCAATAGTTTGATGGGTCCGAGCGACTTCACCTTTTGGATACAGGCTGAACGTACGTACGAGAGATGATATAAGTGGGTCAAAATTGGAGACAACTCAGGTGCGCAGTTTCTCAGGTCAATTGCAAGAATTCAACCAAGACCACTAGCTTTACCCTTATCAAGACCACGAAGTAATATGAGCACCTCCTTATGTTGGATTTGATTTTCGGCATTACCAAATCAGGTGGAACTGAAATACCCAAGTCAAGATGCGAATTCTCAGCAAACAGGGAGGCGAATAAATTTGCCTTATCTTTACCCGTGTGAGCCAATGACCTATCAGACTTCTCCAGTAGAGGAAGTGGAATTTGCCATAGCTGTATGTAAATAAATATAACTTAAACAGTCTTCAATTGTTGGTTTTTGGTGTACAATTATCGATTTATTACCATAAAAAGATTATCATAATTTGTCTTGGAATTGTAAACAAATGTTCACACTGAAAAGTTTTGTTAAGCAAGTTTGTTACATTTGATCCGTTTCGAAGTTGAACGAGTAGCAAGGAGAGCAAGTGTCACCGTAAATTTATTTATTATTCACTTATTGATTCAAGAGACGTTTTCAATGGAAAACGTTCGATGGCAAGCCACTCGCCGCTTGGCTTCCGTGGAAATAATTATTTCGGAGTACTTGAGGGTTCGACATGCTGAGTAAATATCATTAATTTAATTCGCCGTGATAATGTATCCGTGAACTTATAAGAGGGTAAAACTCGCGCCACATTTTAAGGAGAATTAATCAGGCACATGTGACAGATTAATTTACAAAGAGGTAAATTAAATTTCTTTCAGTAAAATATCAATCAATCAATCAACCAACATTCGTCCACTGGTGAACATAGGCCTCGCCAAAAGAGCGCCAACCATTTCGATCCTGAGCAGCTCGCATCCATCCTCAGCCCGCAACCATTCACAAGTCATCAGACCATCATGCTTGCCAAAAAGAGGTCTCCGACTCCATAGTCCATTGGATAATCTGGAGACTTTGTAAAATGTACACTTTTGAAATTGTAATGCGTTGCTTTTTTTCAGCAATGAAAAAAGAAATAATGAATATATTTTTTACATTTTAACGAGACACCAACTAGTTAAAATATAAATTCTGAGTTCCTCTGAAAACACCATTAAATATGTTTTATTTTGTTAAGATTTTTAGAGTTTATTAAACAGATTTGCTTTAACACGATCCGATCACTGTCGCAATCGCGTCGGACAAAGCGCGTTAAGTTTCTCAGAACACACGCAATACTTTAAGACCGAGATTCCGTCCACGACGGCCGGGACCTTTCACGCGATTCCTTGTTGGATCGAACAGTCATTATTCGCGCTACCAGCACGTGCCCAGTCGCTTTTGTCCCCAAACGTATACTAGGTTACTTGCAACGCCTTAAGCCGAGATTCACGTCATACTCTGAGACACCCTTAGGCTCGTTGCATAAATATTTTGGCTAAGAGCCATCTGCGGTCGCCAATGGTCCGGTGGAGGTGTGAGGCCACCTGGCAAACAGAGATAAGTCATTCCAAAAAATGATTTCGCTTTAACCTATTGAACAAGGTCCAATAATAAATGGTCTCATTTTGTGACATATCTTTCTGCATACAGCTTTTTTCAGCGCCTTTAGTAAGTCATAAATTTTCCTTTACTTTATTTATTTATTCCCTATCCAATTATCTCAGAAAATATTTGCAGAAAGGTTTGCATTTCCCATGGGATTGACAAAAATATGTGGTTACACCATAAGACGCTGTCACCTTTACTAAGGCCGATTAGGGGTACCTGTCAGTTTGGCTCAAGGAAATCACGTTCAGACAAAGAAGAGAGCTTTGTCCCTATTTGAAAATTAAGGGCGAATTTAGGAGAGTATTGTTTCTGCTGTTGTTTTTTTCATTTTGAGGTGAAAAAAACGTTTCATGATTTTTTGTAAAAGCTCCATACAGCTTATTAAAATATTAACTTAATATAAAGGTCTACTGCAGGATACATTCCATTTCGTACAGAATAGCTTTGGGATGAGCATTCAAAAATTGTAAAGATTTTTACAACAAGTACTAAACGAGTTAATTCAAAATTAATAAACAAAATACAAGAAAAGGAATCATATAAATTCAAGCAATAATTTGGAGGATAATATAAGGTTTTATACCTCAACATTGGTTATTGTGTACTAAGTTCCTGGATGAATATCTATCTGAAACAAAGAAATTTAGCATTGAATCTTGGAGGGTCCACTTTCAATTAAATAAACGTTTCTGTTCTCTTAATCGTGTTAATGTCTGTCTTTGTTTACGACCTCCTTGTGTTTAGTGCTTTTAGATTGCGTATAAAGTGGATATAAGTGTAAAGGTGTATGTGCCCACCACAGTTTTTATATAATCCAAACAAAAATTTGTGGATCAGCAATCAAGAAGTTATTTCAATAAATACCTTACACAAAAATATTAGAAAAGTTAACTTGCAAGCTATTATGATACTATTTCCAACAAGGCAAAAAAAAAACTTAATAAAAGTGTTTTATAAGAACGACAATCAATGATCCTATAGTCTTATATATATTTACTTAATTTTAAAGAATAATTAAACTATATCTGAACAATTTACATATCAGAAAAATGTGAACTACAAGCTAACCACCATTTATTTCATAGAATGATTTTATAAAATCATTGTTTGTTGAGTCATCTAAACAATATCAGATATACAAATAGTCTTAGATCACAGGTTTTGCGACCGAAGTTAATTACTGAAATCGAAATCTGAATCAAAGAAGAATACTTAGAAGTGCAAAATAAACACTATATCAAATTGTTTGGATTTAAAAATTATTTCGCAATCATTAGTCATTACGAGTAAAATTAAATTTGTCAAAATATATTTTACTAAATATTACTTTTGCGTGCGACTTCGTCCGCGTGAAATAGTAACAAATATAATTATTCCTTGCTTCTCCGCTACTATTATTCTTAGGATGATGATATATAGATTTCCTCAATAAAAAAGCTTTCTAACACTGAAATAATTTTTCAAATCGTACCCTTAGTTCCTGAGATTAGTGCGTTCATAAACACAAACAAACAAACTCTTCAGCTCTATCTATAATAATCTATCTATACTAATTTATAATTAGATATGAAATATTCAAACTTTCCTACCAGACAATTTTCTAACTAACTCTGCAATTTCTCAACTAAACTAAGAAAAAGTAAAATGTTTTTTCCAAAGTCCTTTCAATGGGATTTGGACCCACGACAGATCACTACACACTAGACCGTGCGTCATGTTATTACATATGAAAAAATTAAAACTTAAACTTAAAAAAGAATAAAACAACAACGCATTCGACATACCTACGACAGGGAATTCATCTCACATCCAGCTGATTCATAAACTGGAAATGTTATTTCATTTATTGGTGACAGCAGACGGACCGCTCGAACGTTAAATTTGTTGCATTTTGCAGTCGTTTTTGCTCGTCAAAAACACGAATTCACTTCGCTTTCTGCACATGAGCACATTTAAATTAACCGGCTGGGATGTGTACCATTAACTGGTGCATCTTACGGAAAACTGCATTAATTATTATTCACCATCGAATGAACTAGCTCTTCGGAATAATTTTATCAAGCTAGAATTAGTTTAAATAAACAACTACATTGATTTACAATAATTTGTTATTCGAGTTTTAATTAAATAGGAAGCAAGCTTATCGCATTTCCAATGTGGTTTCTTCAAAGAATATTAATTCACAAGTTGTTTTAATATAAAGTTCAGCGATCGTGAAAATTAGAATTATTATATTGTTTACATCAAAACTTGTCAAGGACTTAAAACTTCTCCTTATTTGTCCCTTCCTCGAGGAGCTTATAAAAACAGTTAAACCTAAATCCAAAACAAAGATGTTTCACTTGACGCGAAACAAGTGTTAATTTAAATCGCTCGTGTAAGTTCAATAAGACACTCGTTCGTGACATTTACTTTATTCCCACTTTTTTGAAAACTAATTTTTAAACTCTTACATCGTAAAGGTAACATTTCATTTAAATTTATACTTTGAAAATTATAAATTTAATAATTTAGAAATTATAAATATAATTATTTTGAAAATTAATCTTGTCTGTAAATGTAAACTACTGCGGCAATCAATTGATTTACTTAAGTTTTTTCTTAATACTCTCTATCTCTCTCTCTCTTCAACCTATCGCATTTCACTGCTGGACATGAGTCTCCCCCATTTTGTGCCAAATATTCCGGTCCTCCGCTTTCCACATCAAGCCTCCACCATCGACCTTACAGACAACGACATTTTATTTATTTGTTGATTCGGCGGTTGCCAGGCTGCTTTTCTTCCCAAACATATGTTAGGCTACCAAGCCCCCCGCAACGCCCTAAGCCGAGGTTTGAGTCCCACTCTAGGACGTCCTTAGGCTCGTTCGTAAATTTTAGGGCTGAGAGCTATCTGCGCTATCCAATTGCCCGGCGAGGCTGTAAAGGCCATCTGCGGCCAAAAGCTGTAGTCAGTTCGAAAAAAAAATTCCTGTCGTAATTTCATATAATTAAAGTTTATGGACTTTTTCGTTAATAACGTAATAAATACCTTTTTTAAATTATTAGTAGATTTAGTAGAAATTTATTCGAAATCGTGAACACATTGGACTTTCTAATATTCTTCTATTAAGGAATTTATCACAGGCATATGTAAATCTAAGTATGTGGATTCACGGACCATTTTTCTCTCTAAAGTTCTACTGAAATCGTAACTGAGAAAAATACGGATTTTTCACCTCGGGGCCTGGTATTTTGTAAATAGACTTTACAAAAGTTTTCCTAAAAATCTGCAATAAACTTAATTTTGTACTTAAGATGGTTTCCGAGATCTCGGTTTCAGTATCTGAGGACTGAGGGATCACACTTAGGAGGCTGTTTTTTTTAAATTTCACTTTTACAAAAATGTTTAACTCTTTCTACAATTGTTTTGAGGCTACCACTAAATATTAGTAAAGTTCTTTTGTAAATCCCAGGGATGGTACCTCAATCCACAAACACACATAAATGCATAGGTTGTAAGTATACACTCTGTTTATTTTTTAGTCATATTCGCAAGATAAAAATGTTATTTTTTGCAAAACAATAATTGATTGCTAGAAAATTAACTAAGCGGGAGCTTTGGAATCAAAAGGATATCGTTGTGAAATTGGAGCGAAGTTTTATTATTTGATACATAATTAATTCATAGAATGGCGAACGTTCTAGACCTGAAACGCTCGCCGTTTCGACGATCGTAAATTATTCATAAAAACCTCAACGTGATTTCATATTACTTATTCGCGCCGAATAACGTTAAATCGATAATCTTTGAAGTAATTTATACAAGTACATTCCGTTAGGAGAACGCTGTATTAATAGAAGATAGAAGTTTCCCCGTAATACCAGTTGTTTGCCATCGCCGGAGTGTTGTTTCTGACGTTATCTCATTTCGAGGTTTAAGACCGGGCGCTGTGCGATCCCTTTATTTATTTTTACAGCCTCATGTCAAGTCCACGCCACGAGCATTTGTCTCCCGGGACGCGTATTATCTGTTATATAAGACGTGTGAGACTCGCTTTATATTTGGTACACTTATGCGCGTAAATCACACTTATGAACACCTCAACCTTCAGATCGGTAAAATTAACGTGTATTTGTTACTGCGGTAGACAAGGGTAGGTCATTACATTCTGGGAAGTGTTGAGTGGAACCCTTTTCGTTGAATATGAGTAGAATTATGTTGGGGATATCGATAGCGCTGTTATCATAGAATATAGAGTCAGTGTTGTTGATCCACATTTGCACCACCCCCTAACTAAATAGTGATAGTGAATTTCACATAAAAGTAAAGTATGGTGACTTCAATAATCCTACTTGAGAACATCACAGCTTACAAGTAAGTTTTAAATAGTGGTAGACTCCGGTAATGAGTCATTTAATTAGATTCACCGTAGTGCCAGATATGGGTGTCAGGATCAGGGCGCTGTAGCTATTAAAATTACAGAGTATATGATACCTAACTAACTTGTGTCGTCTCGGATGATGGGCGCAGGGCAAATAATAACTACTTTATGTAATTAATTTTCTTCGACACTGCATCAATCATGGTCAGGCGTTTCACTTGCCACCAGGTGAGCGAAAAAACCCGTTCATACAATATTTACGTTTCAATCGGACAAAATAGAAAAGTTACGTATGGCGGGAGACTGCGCAAAATTAATATGAGTGACAAAATAGAAAAATGGTTTCTTTTTGCCATACATATACATTAATCATCCTCAAACCGCTCATATTGTCTTTGTACCCTCGATAGTATAATAATATTCAAACTTAACACTTGAATAATTCAAATTACTATTTTACTATATTGTGAAAATCCCACAGAGTATATTATTAAATTAAATTTAATGGTTAGTGGCTTTGGTGATGCGATCAAATTAATAATATCGGATGCGGTAGAGTGGCTCACACGGGTTCGGCCGACTCGTCCCGCGCGTGTCTTAATACGAGAGACCATAGTTTAAACACGGAATGGGTATCAAGTGATAAATTCCGTGTAACTTCTTGTCTAGACGAAGTTTTCTCATATAACGGGTTGGACGTCGACATTAATGGTCTGACTGCATTTAACTTGCTGCTACTAAATTAACACCCCGAATTAAGTGAAGGCTTTAAACACTTCTAAACTTTCCATTGTAGCTTTACGACTGCTCTTCTCTGTAATGACGGAATATCATGGGTCCGGTTCAGAAACAATTTGATTTTAGTTTAATTTCACTAAGAATTTTGTGAGATAAAAAAGATTTTCATTGTGACAAATCAAATTTTTCTTTTTACTTAGTATTCGACTACATTCCTTTGCGTTGTTTTAATTTGTAGGTACCATGATTTATAATAAATCAATGCATATATTTAGGTGTGCATAGAAATATTATGATCTACACCTTTTGACGACCAATCTGGTGTAATGATGGTTGAAAAGTCATTAACCAGGTGTTCGCTCCCGGGCAGTACAACCATTTATGAGCATGAACGACCATGTCTGTTAGTTTTGGTCTGGGTGTTTTCTATGTATAATAAGTATGTATTTACAAAAAATATTATATGCCGAATACTAAAATATTACTCAAAATTTGTTTTCATTCATTACATTCATTTAATAAGTAAATTTATCAGTGGTAAGTTGCGATGGATAAAAACAAGCTTTTTCAGCATTTTTAACCAAATTTTTATATTTTTCTTAACTGTTGTTATTTTACATTAAAACAAATGAAAAATAGTTGACTAATGAAAATACCTAAAAATTTTATGATTAATGCTCAAAACGTGCCATGCCGTGATTAACTCGCAATGAAACAAACAGTTAAATACCCATCCGCGCACAAGAGTGACAAAGATGTATTTTATACCGAACATTCGGTGGCTTAATATTCGGCGCTTCGGCGTACATCGATACCGATTATTCGGTGATTTATATTTGAGGCAACTCGCTAGATCAATCAACGGCAACTAGATCAATATATAATACAAATAGTGTGTGAATGTGTATATACTCTAATGTTTGTTCGCACGGAGATTGAAGTCATTCCACTACTTCGGTCATTAAACTATAAACCAATTTTTTTACAAGGTACTTTCTAATTTGAGCATTATATTTAAAAGCATAATTTTTAACTTTATCACCTAAACTTAAAATAAAAATTTGAATACTAAAACAACGGAGATGGAAAGGAACTTTCATTTGCTTGCTTTCATTTTTTATTCGAGACGATGAACAAAAACCATGGCCTGGTAAAATAATATTTAGGAGTTTCTGATAATGATACTTTAAATAACAATGGTTGTATTTTTTTGCCTTTGGCGCAGCTTGATTTCAGAATAGCGATGCATTTTGGCTACAATGGCGTAATATTAAAAGCGTAGTAGATACAATATTAACGGACTATTGTTAATGCAAAATAATTAAATTATTTATTTTGGCTTCTGGCGTTTAATGGCAGATAAAGCACATTTAAATGAAATTATGAAAGACATAGTAGGTTGGTCTGTTTTATTCAATGTATGAAAGCAACTAAAGTGATATTGATCGAAATTCGACTTACTTATACAATAATTTTAAAATAACCCCGTGAGTGCAATATTATTGGATAAGATCTCTTTAGCAAATGCATCAAAATATTTCCAGATACAAACATAAAAATATGTATACATAATTTGAAAAGTTTTACACATTAATAAACTCAATCCCCTCCTACTTCACATAATAATTACAAAAATTGCTGGGAGAAAATAAGACTTGCCGATTATTCTCTCTCTCTCTCACTTTAACCTATCGCACTCAATTATAAGTCAGATATATTGATCTTCCGCTTTTATCATCAAGCCTCTACCAGCGACTTTCGCAAGTCGTCTTACCATTGGGCCGAAGGCGTCCTACGCTACGCTTCCAAGACGCGGTCTCCACTTCAGAACTCGTCTGCTCCAACAGCCATCGGTTCTGCGACATACGGGATCGTTTCAATGCCACTTCTAATTGCCGAGCAGGTGGCTATATCGGTAACTTTAATACAGATTAAATCATTTCTGTTTTTATCCATAAGAATGTCCCCGTGCATAGCTCGCTCCTTTGCGCGTTGAGTGACTTTGTACTAGTGAACCAATCCCGCCGTCAATGTCCATGTCTCAGCTGCATATTATTATGTTAGCACGGATTATTAAACACAATTAATTATTGGAGCCGTCTTTGATTACGTTTTTGCGAAATATACTTGCCATCCACTTAGTTGTGTAGTTTAAATGGGTAACCGCGAGACCTTATTCTGTCTAGCCCAGTTTGAACTTATGTGACTTCAGCACTGGTACAGCCCACAACCAAAGTTTGATTTCAACTATAATTACAACACCAAACTTGGTGACTATTCATAACTTTGCTTAACTGAATTTTGAACTCTATTGCTGCTGCGGAAGAAGCGTAAAATTAAACAACACAACATTATTACACAATTTTCATGGTGATGTTTGTTGAAATACCGCTGCACTTTTTTCATAATTTGTAACATTAAAATTTTATAAAAATGTGTCAGCCTGTTTATTTCCTAAATAATTGTACCTAACTTTAAATGTTATCTTTTTCACTAAAATAAGTAAAGACTTTACGTATGAATAGTGGACTCGACACAAAAGCGTCAATGTTGGTGTAAGTATTAGAGTATTTTGTAAACGCTTGTTTTTACCTAGATATTGAGTAATGAATTCCACTGAGTTGGTAATTTCGAGAATTCTTATTGATGAACTTTATCTTTATTTTATTGCGTGTAATAGCGTCATAGCTACCCTAAACTATGACAATAAATCTGAGTGGCAACAAATTTGATTCACAATAATTGTCAATATATAACATACCATTGATGCCATAACATAAAATAAGATTATTATGTAAGTGTTTTTTTGTATATGTTTGTATTATGTTTAAGATTAGGGTTCCAAATAAAAAATATTTAACGGTACGATATCTGTCATTGCTTTGAATACATTCTTAGAGAAATCCATAAAATGGCACTTGTCATATATTATTTTGATATTGTGGAGCAGTACCCTACCTTATGCGAGAGCGGTAAAAAATATTTCAATTAGTATTTGAAAAACAAAATATGCCTATTTTATTTGTTATATTGCTATCGTATTAGCTCTTAGTCTGTGCAGTGAATTTTCACGGGTTATTAAAGTTATGTTAGAGAGGATATAGAAGGATTGAGGTGATCGACAATTGACTAAGCCCAACCATATCCAAATATCAAAGTGTACTAGAGGTATCTTAGTCATCTAGAAATTTGATTTTTTCGTAATTGTATAAACAATTTTATAATATGACCAAAACTATCCATGGTCTAAAGACATTACTTTCGCATCATGTGAATGGTCTATATATGTAACGAACATAATATTTGGTAAACTTATGAAATTGTTAAGCTTAGCATGGTATTTCTTATCAACATAAAAACATACTGGTTGAGGTTTGGACTGTGTTACGCATTCCTTTACTTCTTTGACTCCTTTTTTGTCTATGGGTTCATTTTATGTCATGATAAAATATCCCATAATGTATCGCGATGCTCTTTAGACTAAAAACAACAAAATTTGGAACCCGGTTGTGTGAAAATATGCCCGCATATCCAGTAATTGGATCGCATCGTAACTTTGAACGTCGATATTCAGTGTAACAATATATTTTATAAATTTAACATTTCGGAAAGCTACTATGGTTACAGATTGTTGTTATGATATAAAGTATACTTGTTTTATTCAGCATGCAGTAATAAAAATACTATATCAAAACCAGATTTAGCCTTTGACCACTTTCACCTTGGACAAATGTTAAAGAAAGAAAGAAAAATAATTTATTGACCGTACATCAAACAAATTACACAAAAAAGTAGTACGTAACAGAGAACAAATAAAGGAGCAACAATTTTAAACAATACAAATATAAGAAAAATAGGTTATAAGTACGCATGCAGAACCACGTCATTATTTTGCTGCACCAAGTGTATTTTAGAAACTGGGATGCCCTCCAAAGATATTTACTAAAATCCAAATTGGTGCAGGACAATAACGTTAAATGCTTGTGATGAATAATGCACTATTTAAAATAATATTTATAAGTGCAAATAAGTACTCACATCATCTTCGTAAATATTCCAATATTTTTTAAGAATGTCACATTGCAAGCAGATCACTTTTAAAATAGTGTTTTTTTGTATGGATATAAATAATCGATTTTGAAACGTTCTTCTTTACCGTTTCTATTAGTCTTTATCTATAAACAACCAGTATATTTTAAGCAATTAACCCATTTAGCTTTATAATATTAACCTAATAATTGTTCAACCTTCGAAGAATTTTATTAACTTGAGTTTATAAATCTAATAATATTGATATTAGATAGGTTGATCAGTCTTTACAGTTTTTTTTACAAGAATTAAGTCGAATTGATGAATAATCGGACCGAACTTTATGTTTCTAGATCACCTTATGGTTAGTGATATGATTTCATCAATCGACCGGGCTATATGTTTGAATATACAGAAGTTAACATAATTAGGTTCGTAGATATGTAAACCTAGTACTGTATATAACACTTAGCAGATTAATGTTTAATTACTTTGTAGAAGTCGTTATGACTTAATAACTTAGATATCATCGCAATCACTTATGATTTATACCCTAACGACATTATGATTTTGAACATAACTTTCAGGGCTGATTATAAAGAGATTTCCTATTTGATTTATACGACATCCCTTATATCTGGAGCGTGAGGAGCCTTTTTGATGTATTATCTGTTATTCTTGTATATTGTATAATCTACGAGTATTCACACCCATAGTGTGAAACTTCGTTATCGCGATGCAACGTTATTGACTGCCATGAGTGGCGTGACAATTATGATGCCTAGGTCATTATTTATATTCCAATATTTTAAATTGCATCTAAAAATATATTGAAAATGCATGAATACAATAGCTAAACTTATTTACAATATTTGTAGAAGACAAACCCATGTGTAAGCAAGATATTAAGGAACTTTTATGTATTATATAAATGGCAAACATTACATTGCCCTAAGCCGGCTGGTTAAGGTCGGCGACGCATATTTAAGCTCCTTTGGTGTAGCATATGTCCATGTTTATTTTTAAGGATACGAAGCATATTTATCTCGAAGCGTTCCTGACGGCATAAAGCAATAACATGGGTAATTAAAATCAGATCATATAACTTTTGCACGATATATGGAAAATCATAAACAGAACTGGAACTGGAACCTTAAATAAGTAGAAGAGGTATTTGGTGTTGAGCATGTTTTTAAAAATGTTGTCATTATAAAACAATAAACACAAAAACATTTCAATTTAATACCAGTTCAGATCCATTGTGTATGATCAACAACCTAGTTCGTCAAAGTCGATGTTATTTTTTTAGGAAATGTACTAGCCGCATCAAGGGTTAAGTATGAATTTTTAAATTCAATTGAATCTGATGCGTATAGAATACAGAGTCAGAGAGAATACATAGCCAAGTTATTGGATTTATAGCAGTTCTTATATTGGCTATTTCGTGACTGTGTCCGATCACATTTAAAATCTCACGATTTAGTAACTCCATCGCGCTTTGGAGACTGTCATCATTTGGTTTACTTTGGGATTGCGCCGAGTGTAGTGCTCTAACAAAAAGGGTATTGGTAATCAAGACTCTTTTTAAAGTTTAGAAAAAGGAAAGTGTTTTTACTCTTGATAAATTTATAACTGATTTGATAGTGGCACTGATTTTGATAGTGGCACTAACACATATAGCTTTAGTGCCACTATCAAAATCAGCCTTGTGGATTTGTGTCACTCACAACAACTCTCAGGTTCTGCCTACCATTTTAAAGTTTTATAAAAACAAGCTAGTTACAACAAGTTTGCAAGTAGTCGTAAAAACAGGTCTGAAGTGCCACTGATACTTAATTATTACCTTCAACTTGTTTCAAAATAATTTGGATGTGAAACAGCTGAACTAACTCTTGGTTCAGTTTTTGAACCATCGTTGGGCCTCGGCATACGATTTGTAAAAACATATACATAGGTATTACAACAGTCCAGTCGGTATTACCAATGTCTGCATTCTAACAGAACGAAAACGTGTATATTTATTTATTTATTTATTCACACAACAAGAGGCTCAAATTTAAATCATTAAATTACAAATAAAAGTACGAAATATCTAACTAGTACGCTGTACATACAACACAAGCAGATCAACATCTCAACATCTTTCTAGTCTTTGAGATCAGACAGGGAAAATTCTCATAAAGTCTTTATCACTACTTGTGCTTCCTTGCTCACACTATCGCGAGAACCTCTTAAATCGATGATCAGAATCCTCAAACTTAGCGGTAATTACCTTGGACTTTGAACAAGAGGTTTGCTTTTTTTCCTAGTAGCCAAAGTTATGCCACATGTTTTTCAATCACCCTTACTTTTCAACTTATTAGAAAAAATGATATATTAATATCATAAAAATTCATTCCAAGATTGTTGTGTTTGGCGTACATTTGTGCGAGAGCTGCGGACAACGGTCAGATTTGTCGTTAAGTACGTGCGGTTTGGCGGCATTAACGGGATTACAGAGCTTCATACCCGGAATGTTTAGCGCAGGCCCCAGCCCCGAAATGACCACAGCTGGGACCCACGAGTAAAGCGGCTTTGACACGGGACCGCAGATTCCTCAACGTTCTGCACAATCGACCTAAAAATTAAACGTCCGAGCGGTTAGGCCGATGTAAGGATAGGGCTTTGCTGTTTTGATCGATTTGAGGATGAATACCTTTTTACAGACATCATTATTTTATAAATTTTTATTCAAATTTATTTTTTGGATAAAAAAACTAAATAGACAAACAGAAGTTCTAAAATGATGTGATAAATACTACGCTTTTTCTATTTTTATTAGATGTTATGTATAGTTTATTTCAAAAAAAATAAAGAGAGTTTCGTTTTATAAAGAGTTTCATTTTTGACTAAGAATTTACTGTTTATTTTGTACGAATTAAAAAGTATTCACTGAATAAACTCCAAAAAATAATTACTCACAGTAATGGACTTAATAGAAAATTAATTCTTCAAATTAATGTTAGTTCAGCTTTGAAAATATTTTTTATGTTCCCACCGAAAAATGTTTTGAGAGATATTAGGAAACTCAGACAAAGCTTATGTTTTCATTACTTAAAATGTCATGAGTTTTGTCTTGAAATACCAAGTTATAAGTGATGAATAGATGCACATAATTTTTATAGTTGATTTTTACAGTTACGCAATAACTACAAACTTTTGATAAGTCTTTATTTCATGTAATTTTTGAAATAGTTAACCAAATTTGATGTATCTCAATTAGAGATGCACCAAATTTGGTTAATGTAATGTCACTCAACGAGCAATGGAGCGAGCTATACTTGAGATGTTCATGATGATATTAGTGAGGGAACTAAAGCTACCTACATAGCTCGCTGAAGTGACAAGTTGACTGTTGGATGGACTTTCGGAGAGCGCGTCTTGGGAGCGTAGGACGTCCTCCGGCCTGATAGACTGCTGAATTGTGAAGGTTGCCGGTGGAGGTTAAGCGCTATCTTATATGACCTTTAGTTACAGACATCACAGCATCGATACGCTTTTAATTGGTACGTGTAAATATATAATAAACATAATATTTATAACGATAATATGTCGGTTTGCGTATCTGTATATTATGATATTCCAATGGGGAACAAGTTCATGTAATTATGAAATAATTAATTCCGGACTAAATTTCAGTGTCCATACGTTAATTTCAATATTTTGCATGTTTTAGCATATCCGATTAATCGCCGCATGATAAAAGTCTCGCGCACGATAAAATACAAGTTTCATATTTTATCAGTACAGTATACAAACAGTTATGAATGTAAAGCCAACTGGATAGGAGCATTAAATAAATAATAAATAAATATCCCCTGACATTCACACAGCGCCATCTAGCCCCAAGTTAAGCGTGAAGCCTGTAATATGGGTACTAAACAACGGATAAACATACTTGTATACATTTTTTTTTGTAAATACATACATATTATACGTAGAAAACACCCAGACTATTACAAACAGACATGTTCATGCACATAAATGTTTGTACTGCCCGGGGATCGAACCCGGAACCCTTGTTGTTGCAGTCGACCTCTCAACCGCAACACCAAATGGGTCGTCATTATAAACAGCAGCAACGTCAAAAGTCAAAGCAATATTGCTTTTTGCATAGTTACCCAAACGTAAAGTTTCCTCACTAACATTTATGATCTCACAATCCGTATGGAGCCGAGTGGTGATGTTCACCCCATCTCTCTATAGCTGTGCGAAAACCGTACCTTGCAATGAGCTGTTATAGGCTGATATAGATGATTTTTTTTAACTTCAAGGATCAGTATTACTATCTCAAAAAACATAACCCTCCTTCGGCAGTTGGTAAAAAGTATATAATTGGATTTTTTTATCTGTGCTTCAAACATGTGAATGCTGTGCGCAAGTAAATTTTAATTATGTATCTAATAATTTTTTATAGCAAATCACCATAATATATGCAGTGTTAAAGAAAATTGACAAGAGTAAGTAGTCATTATTTTCCATCAGCACTGCATTATCTGTCACGCGAAACGACAGTTGTGAGATCTCTAAATTCCCGGTAATTTTACTAGGTATAGTGCCTATCTGGCACTGTGGTGGTACCTACCTAAACAACAGAGTACCGAACTTACACCTCCTAAAATAAAAAATAAATAAACTTATATATTTTTTCTATATACATAATTATCATCATTTATAAATAGAAACGCCCAATACAATACAAACAGACGTATTCACTCACACGAATGTTTGTACTGCGCGGAAATTTAACTCGGATCCCTTGGTGTGGAGCACCAACACTGTGGAACACAACTCAAATGAGTCGTCCAAATAAAAAACATACAATAAATAATGTACAGCCCATTTTTATTGACTATCTTAACCATTTAATTTTGTAATACAGAATAAACAACTACACTGTGATATACACGTCGATTTCCAAATAAGCTAATTTCATGATGTTGAGCTTTCAGAAATATGTGATTCAGAAATCCCTCGTTTGAACGACCGAACTATCATCTAATTCCTATCACATCAAAAGTTTAATGCAAAGTTAGTGGACTAATTGAATCGAGTGCTCTGTATCAAATCGATCCAGTCAACCACGGAATTTCATCAAGTGAATTTAATGTAAATGCATCGGAATCAGTCCCAGTATATACATCATTAAAATTGTGGTGTTTGTACCAAAGCTGTTTAACATATCATATTTTGATGTTGGTTGGGTTGATTGCCGGTAAATACACAAAATATTTGCAGGATGAAATTGGAAACAGTTGCAATTAATTTAGCCGTTTTATTCATTTCAATAGTTCGTACGTGAAAAAGGTGTTACTTGCTTTGTTATGAGTAAATTTTATACCGAAATTATAATCCGAACTTGCACTATAATATTAATAACCTTAGCTCGCTATACGGTTTCACGGAGGGGCACGAGCCTACCCGTAAAGGGTGTATAGGCTTTACTCGTACATGGGATCCCAGTGCGGATTGGCCTTCTGTGACTTCACGCACAACCTTTAAATTTCTACGTAGGTGTGCGAAAGTTTCCTCATGATGTTTTTCTTCTCCGTAAGAGAGTTGGATAACCGTACATATAATTTCGAAAATTCGAAACCACATTCGTTTGTTGTGGGATTTGTACCTGAACACTCCAGGTCGGATGGCAACAGTCCACACCAATGAGACACCGACGCCCTAAAATATAATTTCCTTAATCTATACATACAAATACAATAGGAGTGACTTTCCTTTTTTATAAAAATAACAGTGGTTTACTACTTATATATGAATAATATAATTTTCTAGGAATTATATCAATTTTCGTAAGATTCGGCACTAATGAGAACTACACTTAAATCGTAAATTTTACTATTTGAAACGTCTTAAGGTATTCATTTTACCAATCACCGAAGAGCTTTTAATTATACGCTTCTTAAAAATACGGCAAAAATATAATGCTCTATGATTGGTCGATGTTGACAGTGAAATGGTTGTGTCCATAGACTTTGGAGCAATCAGACTTGCCGAACTTTTAATTTATAAGTTAAAATCATGCCAATACTCACACTAATATAGTTACATCTTCATATAAAGCGATTCAAAAAATTTTACGGAGTCAGCTGACACTCTGAACTAACACAGTCCACATTTTACTGCGAGAAAATATCTAATACCGCGGGTAATACCCCGAAGCACAGCTAGTATATTCATGCAATTTCAATCAAATATGTTAATGTTTCTACAAAATTAAGCATAAAATAAGAATGAGGACTTAAATGAATAATAGAAACAGTCGTATTTATTCTTAAAATATCGCTTTTATTCTGCCTTTATTATTGACATCTGATGGATATCTTATTACATTTAGCTGACCGTTATTTCAATTGATTCTTCATTTATTTCAACTCGCAATACAATTATTTTGAATTGTGATGCGCCATTTTCGATCTTATATTTATGATTTAATTATATTTAACTTGACAGCAAAATATTATCCAACCAGTCGATGTTTCAGACTGTGGGTGGTAAGAAAATCAATACCAATTCCATTGGCGCAGGTTGCTCTTGACCAAAATCCTAATGTTCGTAAAAATACCACCTAAAATATTCGGGACAATTATCTCTCTCTCTTTCTCTCTCTTCAACCTATTGCAGTCCACTGCTGGACATAGGTCTCCCCCATTTTGCGCCAGACATCCCGGTCCTCCGCCTTTCTCATCCAGCTTCCACCAGCGACCTTTCGCAAGTTGTCGGTCCATCGGGCCGGAGTGCGTCCTACGCTACGCTTGCCAAGACGCGGTCTGCACTCCAGAACTCGTCTACTCCAACGGCCATCGGTTCTGCGACATACGTGACCAGCCCACTGCCACTTCAACTTGCTGATCCGGCGGGCTACGTCGGTAACATTAGTTCTCTTACGAATTAAATCATTTCGAATCTTATGGGAAGTCACTCTTCGCAATGGAGCGAGCTATGCTTGGAGTCTCTCCTAAGAGAGACTCCAAGCATAGCTCGCTCCATTGCGCGTTGAGTGACTTTAAACTTGTGAACCAATCCCGCAGTCAGTGTCCATGTCTCAGCTGCGTATGTTAGTAGGGTAGACGCATTGCTCAAAGACTTTCGTCTTTAAGCATGCGGAATAGTTGACGTTAGGACATGACGTAGCTTACCGAATGCCGCTCAGCCCAACTGAATCCTCCTACTAGCCTCCCTCTCGAAGTTATGCCGGCCAAGTTGGATGGTTTGGCCCAGGTAGATATACTCCTGCACAACCTCGAGACGGAAGCCATTGACGCATATCGGTTGTGGCATGACACGACTGTTGAACATGACTTTCGTTTTGTCCAAATTCATGCCAAGCCCAACTCGTCGGGAAGATTAATTTAGTGTAATGGGCGAGGCGTCAGCTACTACACCAAGGGTTCCAGGTTCAATCCCGTACAGTACAAACGTTTGTATACGTGAACAATGAACATATTATATTTTCTATTTGTATTGGTATGGGTGATTGAATGTATTATTTATTTATTATGTATGTATTAACAAAAAACAAGTATATAAGTATGTATTGTTTAGTATATCACAAGATAATTCTTACTTTGGGCTAAATAAATGTACAAAAGAAATTCAGTGGATATTTTTTTATCACTATTAGATAAACCCGAACACACATATGCTCACCAAGTCACCATCTAAGTAAATACCAAATAGCTACCTCCGTGGTCTGGTAGTCTGAGTATCGAGTTAAACTACAGGAGTTATTTCTTACTATTTGGTGTTGCAGTTGAGAGGTCGACTGCAACACCAAGGGATCCGGGATCGATTCCCGGGCAGTACAAACATTTGTGTGCATGAACATGTCTGTTTGTAATGGTCTGGGTGTTTTCTATGTATAATATGCATGTATTTACAATATATATATATATATATATATAAGTATATTTGTTTAGTACCAATTATACAGGCGTCACGCTTAACTTGGGGCTAGATGGCGCTGTGTGAATGTCAGTGGATAATTATTATTTATTTATTTTATTAAAATGAGGGATGAAGCATGTTTCCATCATCTCTAATTTGGCAGCAGTCTTGGAGACAACAGTACCTGTGAAAATCACAAATTGCTGCTACCCGAACTCTAGTTTTCTGACTAAGCCGCCTCTTAGAAAGTTAGAGAGTGCTTCTATCACGTTAAATGAGCTGATAATGATGATGCTCACCAAAGTAAGAAAATACAATCTATTTGGTCAATTAAAAGTATCAATTTTGATTGACCTACTGAAATAAAAATTAACTGTTTACAATTTTTGGTCTCCTTCAATACCGCTCTGTTATTAATTACTTACCATTAGGTGAGCGTCCCGACCGTCCTGTTGTTTACTTTTTTACATAAAAAAACAATCCTTAATTGTTCAATATGATACACGTACCGGTTTATCTGTATAAATAATATGTTCACAGCGCGGATACGCGTTCACTTACATTATAGTTGCCGGTACAATCGCCAGCTGTAATAAAAACAGTTCTGATTTGATTTTAGCCATTTGTTGGCCACATATATGTTGCACCGTTGTAAATCGACTATTTATTGCTTGTAGTAAGCGTGCTACATTTGTAGAATCAACTTTTATTTGTGTTTACCGTGGACGGTTCCATAATGGCCATTAATTTGTGGGACGTCGATTCGTTTGTTTTACGCGAATATCTGAAATACTTATGGATAAATAAAAAATAAATACTTATACTGATGCATTAGTCGATGGAATAATAACGAATAGCCGATGGACTCGTAATTATATACCAGCCTCATAGGGTGCTTTATTGTGCGTCATTGAGAAAAATGACGGCGTAATACCACTCAATAATGTAATTGGCGAAGGTCTTATCCACAGACATCAGAATATACATTAGACTGGATAAGCCGCCAAGTTTATAGGCAGTCCCAGTGTCGCAATTTCTTTTCGGTTCTTACCTGTGAAAATTTATTATATTTCTTGGTAAATTTACTGATTTATTGCGATGATGGCATGTTACAATTGCACAGGATGGCATTTTGGAAAAAAACGGTAATTTCTTCTAATATTCGTGCGTCTTGACTTGTCTCACAGAGCGTAAACTGGTAGCCAGTGTATGCTCGTTGAGCTTACATTTGTCGCACTTTAAACGCGGCTTGCCCCATCTCCTGTATTGGGAAATCTGTGGTCTTACCCAAGCAGTCAACATTATGGGTGTATAATTAACCGTTACATTTTTAACATATACAATATTTCTCTATATATTATATACGATACTAGTCTTTCTATTTTTTGAAATGTTGATTCACATCTAACATCTAAAGGACGCTCCATTTGGTGTAGCGGTTGAGAGGTCGACTGCAACACCAAGGGTTCCGGGTTTGATCCCCGGGCAGTACAAACATTTGTGTGCATGAATATGTCTGTTTGTAACGGTCTGGGGTTTTGCTATGTATAATGTGTATGTATTTACAAAAAAATGTATGTAAGTATGTTTAACCGTTGTTTAGTACCTATAATACTGGCTTCACGCTTAACTTGGGGCTAGATAGCGCTGTGTGAATGTCATTTTTTAAAGAAGTGGGTTTTAAATTTTACCGTTTGTCCTTTTTGACACGTAACTCCCCCCGTTGAAGTAATGTAATCTATACGTCACCTGATTGCAAAATTTAAGTACTATCATTAAATTTATCAATGGGACCATTACAATATCTATAAAAGCAAAAGTAATCAAGTATTGTTAACAAAAGGAAAATCATTGGTTTTGTAAGAAATAGTTTTAAAACGATTAAATCATAACTCTAATGTTAGATGAATAAGGGATAACCCCAAATGAGGTAAGGAAGTGTTTGTCTACTGAATCATATCCACTCGGCCCGCGCTCAAGCATTGGTTCACTCAATTAACTTCCTCTTATTGACTGCCATATTTTCTAAATTCGGATTTCCATTATCCATAATAGCAACAATATATTTTCTCATTCTTGGTCTTTAATTCTGATTTAAAATCTTATATATATATATATATATATATATATATATTTGGTATAAAGTAAGCTGTCGCTGGATATAGGGTACGTTTTACTGCGGTAGAATAAGTTAAAACCCGGGTAAAAACCACAGGGTACAGCTAGTTACACATACACACACACGCTTACGACACATAGCTATTGTAAAAACATTACATACAAAAGTTATATTTGTAAAAGGAAAAAAGTTTACACCTTTAAGATAAGCAAGGGCGTAGTCTCCTGATACAGACATTTTCTTCTTAAAAGGTGGCTACTACTTTTCTTTAATGTAAAAAATGTTAAAGAATAAAAATATTTATTTATTATTTAAAATAAATATACCTGATACGGCTAGGTAAACTACTGACTCATTATTGCTTATTATGCCTTATTATTGCTTACTCTAATGGTAACTTTTAAAATAACAAGATTCAGTATCAGCGCATAAGATTACATTAAAACATTACATCACAAACTTTTTTTTATGTTATAAGTGTACAGGACGGTCTGGACGCTCAACTGATGGTACGTGATACGCCAGACCATGACAGAGCGGCATTAAAGGAGACCAACAACTGATACACAGTTATTACCTATTCTCCATCAATGCCACACTGCGCCCGTCACCCGAGACAACAGATGTTAGATCTCTTATACCCGATAATTTCACTAGCTACAGTGCCCTCATCCCGAAACACAAAAGTGCATAACACTCCTGTTTCACGGGATGATATCTGGCACTGCGGTGGTACCTACCTGGACGACTCAGTATCGAGTCTACCACCAAGTCAAACATGCTTTGAATAAAATGAAGAATGCCAAATTATCTGAAAATGGAACAAAAGGATCATAATAGTTCACTACTACAACGGTTGAGTGGAATTCGGACTATATCTAGCACGCTGATCAAGTACTTACATTCTTTGATATGGAGAAAAGTGATAAGATTAAAAACAGTAATATGATCGCAATTCCAATACTTTTGTATCTTTTAAAGACAAACATTTGCCGCATCATCACATACCATCTCACCTGATGGTAAGTGATGATGCGGCCGAGGATGGATCATGCCTGTCTAGAAACAGCCTGTTCACTCTTGCCTTCAAGTCGGCCAGGTTGTAATGATCGGGTAACACATGAGGAGGCATAGAGTTCCATTCCTTTGCGGTGCGCATTAAGAACGAGACACCGCGGGCTGTGTGGAATGTCTACCTCGTAAAGATGGAACGCTTTGCTTCCGTCTTGTATCCCGATAGTAAAAAGGGGCTGGTGGAATTAACTCGTGTAATTCCATCACACACTTACCGAGATGTAGCCTGTAAAAAAACCGACAGCCGTGCAATCGGTAAATATTTAGCAATCCGGCAATTATTAGAACATTTATACTTTAAATAGTCCTTAAGGCATTCATGAGACATGACATAATAGAAACTAAAGCAATATTAGGTATTAGAACGGGTAATTAATAGCTAGCATAGTGCTACGAAGATACTGCTTCCCGCGGTGTTACCCGTGATATTCTCCGCAGTAAAACATCACCTAAAATCGCTTAGCTAAAGAGCGCTGCGCATCGCCGCGCGCGGCTGTGCGTTAGAATATAACTTATTTTTTCTAAAATAAAGAGTAGGTTTAATTAAAAACGTGGCCTTATTTAACTTATTACATCAGCTACCTGCCAAAAAAATCCCGTCCAAATCGATCCAGCTGTTTCAGAGATAACCCAGAACCAAAAGACAGAAATTTAAAAAAAGTTGTTTTGGTGTATGTACCGTATATATTCATTTTCATTATTTATGAAGAAAAGATAATTATCACAAACAAACACTCCAATTTTATTTATATGTAAAGATGAACATTGATGAATGTACCTGCACAAAATATGTTTTTTTCTCAGTACCTTCTGCTCTAGAATATAAGGAGATTAAATGGGACTCAGCTTACACTTTTGGTGACCCATATTGCAATTGATTTGTTGTATATCATACCAGTTAGCAATGAACAATTTCGAAAGTCAGGGGGGACCTAGTCTAACAGAAGTATCTGTAGTCTTCACTTTATTTCACAAACTAATCAACATCGCCAGATGTGAGATTGACTTTTTGAATATTTTTCAGTGCTAAGGGAGCATTCAATTCATTCAAATAATATTTTATGTCAGTATATAGATATAGGCAATACAAAAGGCACAGCCTTAGTTTCTAGCCTTACCTTACCGCTGCTATCACAACACACATCGACACATCAATAAAAGATTATTTAAAGAAATATGGTAACTATTATCTTTAAAATTATCTCGTTCAAGAATACATAAGGCTCAAATATGTAATTCACGAGAATACTTAACGAATGTACAGACATTTAGATATATATTACTGAAATATTTTCAATAATTCATACATCAGTTAGCTGCAGGCAAGGGAAAATGAAATAGGGAAAGGTCGGGGTATATTACATTCTTGTATGTCATTTAAAACTCAATGAACATGAAGACGCATCCATCTGTTAAGCTTCATTTCAATAACCTGCTCTAAAAACATCCTAGTCAAGTTATTATTATTTTTATGATTAAAGAACAAGTTTGTGTAACAGCATTATTGGTTATCCGTTAAAACAGGCGCCATGGAATTTTACTCACGCATGTGAAATTCCGTACCAAATACCTATCAATATTTTGTAATGTTTCTTGAACGAGTGTTTTTATTTATTTTTTAAAGTTAACGAGACGGTCAGTTTGCTCACTAAGTGATCCGTTACCCGAGACGCCAGAAGTTAGTTAGTCTTTGGTACTTAGTTATTTTTAATAGTTCATCCTCACCCTTAATCACAGAAATACGTACCACTTATTTCTCGGAAAATTATCTGGTACCATAGTGTTAAATACCCTTTCAAACTATCACCGTCATCTATTATGTAACTCACTATACATTTTGTGATTATTTCAAGCATCATGTTTATTATTCGTTATTTTTTATTGAACATGTACCTCATGTACTCGTAATTATTAGCTGATTGTTGTTTTTTATAGGAATTAAACTGTCGTTTTATGCTACGTAATTGAAACAGTTTGTAGTACAGACTGAGACTAAAATAAATTATTTAGTATGTAAGGTACTAAACGCCTTCTAGCTCGATGCCTTGCTGGAACCTAAATGAGCAAATCTCTTTTGAGAAGGCATAATATTCGAGCAGGTCTGGAGTTTCAAACAGATATTTGGTGTATAACATTTGCTTTGCATTATTTTTAATAAGTCAACGAAATAATGGTTTTATAGTATGAGGGATAATCATATTGAACTTTTTCGATCAGAATATTTGTGAAATTTTAAAAAAGATTAAGTATGAAAAGCAATTGATGCAACAAATTTTACGATTTTGTATTAAGCAATAATACATGCAAACATCTATCGCTTTAAAACCATCCTCTATCAAACCATCACATTAGATAGATCCATTGATGAACTTCCAGATAAACGCTTGCTTCAATTGCCTAAGCGTTTACCTTAGGCAAGTTTGTTATGCAACTAGGGCCAGATGCCAACCGAAAATCCGTTGGTTTAAGCTAAAGCACGAAATCATCTTTGTTTGTTAAAGCACGAAATCGCATTGTGATTTTGCATAAGCCTTGAGAAAAATTGAAGTACACAACGCAACCATTCGGTTGAAATCAGCTCCATAGAACCACTTCATTTTATAGACATATCTAAGGTTATAACAAATTCAATAAAAACTGAACAATATTGTTTTACTTTTGTCATGTTATTGAATCTGGTTCACTTATTTGAAATAAAAATATGTAATAATAAATAGTGCCTTATTTTTATTCATACATACATATAAACTTACAAATGTTGTTTATTGTTCAGGCTATAATATTTACAAAAGTATTTTTTCAAATGAAGGGGTTCAAATCCCCCACGTACAAATGTCTTTTAAATTTTTCGAAATCATAATAAAATATTATCCGACGCTCTTTCGGTGAAGAAAAACATCGTGAAGAAACCTGCGCACGTCTGCGAAGAGATAAAAATCCGTGCGTGAAGTCGGCCAATCCGCACTGTACCCGCGTGGACGAATAAGGCCTACGGGTAAGCTCGTGTCCCTCAGTGGGGACGTTTAATGAGCTGCTGATGATGATTGAACATAGCCTGTGTATTTTCATCTGTGTTATGGTAATACTATATATATATTTTTCCGTGTCTCTGTGTTGGCACAAATCTCTGCCTATCAGTTATTCATATGCCGATCTTTTTGTTTCGATCCATCGGGATAGCCGTCGACAATAGTCCAGAGAGGGCTATGGTACTGAAACAACTGGAATCAACTCTTTGTAACGTTTGTACTCGTACCTAGGCAGAAAAGAATAGCAGGCAACTAAAGCAAAGTTAAAAAACTATTGAAACAATGAAAATATATAATTCTTAATGTTTCAGCTCTAAAAGAATATATAAAGTAGCAACACATTATATTGATAAATAAACATTTGGTAAGTGGCAATTTGAGTATCAGAAATAAAAAATTAAACATTTACGTTACGTAGTGTTATGCACTTTTATGTTTCGGGATAAGGGCACTGTCATCATCAGCTCATTAAACGTTCCAACCGAGGGGCAGGAGCCTACCCGTATAGGGTGATAAGGCCTTAGTCGTCCACGCGGGCCCAGTGCGGATTGGACGACTTCACACACAACCTTCGAATCTCTTCGCAGGCGTGCATGAAGGTTTCCTCACGATGATTTCCTTCACCGTACGAGCGTCGGATAACGTACATATATTTTCGAAAATAATGTATTTTCGATGTACGTGTACTGTGACTGTACGTGTCGGGATTTGAACCACAGCCCTCCCGGTAGGAAGGCGACAGTCCACACCACTGAGCCACCGACGCTCACTACTAAGGGCACTGTAGCTAGTAAAATTACCGGGTATAAGAGACGTAACATCACTTGGGTGGCGGACGCAGTATGGCAGTCGGGCGTATCACTTAGTTAAGCGACCTGACCGTCCTGTATACTCTGTAAATAAAAAAATGTGTATTTTGTATTTATGATGTTTTTATATCCAGTCACTAAATCTCATCTTTTGATATTAGAAATTACTTATGAAAACACAAATAATACTGATCCCTGTGACCACGAATATAAATTTAAACTATTATCCAAGAGATAAATAATATTCATGCAATTATTTAAATCAGATGTATGCACTTTACACACCGCAATGTGAAATGTAATATCCAATATTTGACTGGTCGGTGATACGAATGTAGCTGATAAATTATTCGAGTTAATTTATTTATGAAATATGTATTTGAAATGTTGAAATTAATATCTCTGAAAGTGAAGATGTAAAACAAACTTTTGTATGCAAAGACGTGAATCGCAATTCTCGAGGGTAAAGGTGGAAGTTGCGCACCGAAATGATGGAGAGGTGAAATTAAAATGTGCATGTATTTGAATAAGTTCAACGGAACGAATCCAGCGATCAGGCATTCACTGCGGTCAAGCTGCGACTGCTCAGCATTTATGCGCCACATTCAACTGTAATACTAAAAAAATAAATACATAACGGTCATGCGTTTTAAAACTTTATAGTTTCTGACATGGCTGTACAAAAAGTTTGCTACGGTTTTTGTTATAATTAAAAACCTAACCTAACCTAGTAGGTATTTTTGAGCCACATTTTCTAACAATAATCAAATGCACAGTGATTACGTGAAACATAATTAATTATTGTGATTTTTCTTTTAATTTTTAATTGTATTATATGTAACTTTGCATCGATTTATGACAATCGGGAAACTTAAGCTAATACGTACCTACTTCTAATAGAGCAGGTATAGTCGGAATATAATATAGTTTAATATCCATCGAATCTAGCCTGATAATATTAGCAACGGGACCAATATTTAAGGGGATGTGTATTCAAATCTTCTCTTGGGATTCAAATCCACAACCAATAGTGTCGTTCCTTATGACTTATTCTCGTTATATTTCCCAGTTAATTCGAACATTCAAAGTCGTATTGCTTCCTTTGTAAGCTGAATCGTTTGATTGACTAAAAATAAAGAAGATCCTGTGCTTCAGAGGGCACGTAAAGCTGTCGGGCCCGACAATCATCTTATGGTTAACTATCACAAATCCATATCATGCTGTGCGAGAAAACCTGTGCCCTATAAGTCACGTTAAAGACAGGTTGATTGATGAATAGGATTTCCACTTTCAACTACAAGTCACCAATTTTTTTTTTGTTTGCACGAAAGATCACAGCATAGTTTCAAACATGTGACAGAAATCACAGCTCTTGTTATCCAGCAATTCTATTGCCTGCGTCACCATTCAGCACAGAAGACATGCTAAAAGTGAAGGCTGCATTTGAAGTTACGAACCACATTTTTTGGATTTCTGTAGGAAAATTATGTACTACGCTTATATTTTACCAATGTTTTGTATCGGATACACATGCGCGTTTTCACAGTAGTACCATTTTAAGTATATATAATCTCGTATCCGTAGTTCAAAGTGAGCTTTCGTAAACACCCTTTAAAGACAAGGTGCTGTGTTGAACCTAATATAGTTTGTACACCGAGTGTGCCCCGAGTTAGTCTATCCACAACCTCTCAAAAGGATCGTATAAAGGGGAACACACTGCATGGACTAATACAAATTGGAGAGAACTAATCAAGGATTACATTTAAGAACCTAGCCAGACTAGTTACTATGATATTGATAGAGTCAACAGCACGTCTGTCGGGCCAATGGCAGATCTTAATGTTATTCATTGCTTCAAAGTTCGACTCGGCGAAGTGTAGGAGTTTGTTTAGCGATCGTTTAGGTACTCGTAATTTAAAAATCTCTTGCATTTCAAGTTTTATGCTATATTTTTCACTCGTTGTTTCTTCTGTTATTATCTGCTTGGAAAATCATATAATTATTGTAATCCGGTGTCTGTGAACTTGAGCCTTATTATTAGCATTTAATAATTTCGTCTTATAATCTAGGTTTGAGAAATCGAATTCTTAATTATTGTATTCATTTATTAAAAAATAAAGGTTTAATACAATAATGTTCCAAATACTAAATTATATGTATCCATTTATGTTTAGTAAGTCTATACGATATTTTGATTTCAGTTCAGCTGTTAGCACCTCATGCTGCACGCTGATATTTACACGTAAAGTTTATGTGAAACATATTTCAAACAAATATCTCCTTCTGATTACCTCAATTATAACAATTATAACATGAAACGGTAATAACTTTAACGTGGTACAAAGTTCTGGTGCAGAAATATCCATTAAATTATAGAATAAATTAAATCTGCATTTTCCACCGGCATCCTACTAAATATTGCTTAAAAAGGATCCAGTTTCGTTTTTATTAAGTATATGCGCACTGTAATTAAAATTCCCAGGGTTCTATAATTATATTTCGAATATTATTATCGAGTCTCTTATTACTTTTTATCGAGAGAAGTTTAAATCCTTTAAATCCTACTGGTTTTAACGATGTTTAATAATTTAATTACAGAATGTAACCATTAAAAAAATAAATAAAATTCAAATATCGACTTTATAATTAAAAGCACAAAATAGGAGTACTCCCCTTATTCACATTTTTGTATTTTTTTGAATAGGTACCAATTACTAGTAAAATGTATTTTTATAAGAACGTTGACGCAGTTAAGTGAAAGAGCTTGTATGAAGTTATAAAACTATTTTAACAACACCTCAACTCATACGAAAAACATGTAGGTACCTATGTTTCGTTAATTTTTTTTTTTTCATGTTTCACTCAAAAACTCTGTTTTTGCTCATTAGCTTTACCTTTATTTCTTTATTTATTATCGAAGTAACCATTGCTTCACGAAATCGTTAAATTTTCTTTATATACTTTTGTAAAAGTATTTGATATTTATGTTTTCCACCACACAACTACCAATCTTAACATGTATTATGTTTTATAATGAAGTGATTTATTTGAAAAAAAAATATCAGCATATAACGTCTCACTGCAGATCCTTACCACAGAGTATGGCGATGGGGAGATTGGACTGTTACTCACCCCCAGTGCGGTTTGATGGGAGTTAACGACTAATATCTTAAAATAGTAGAGGAGACCGACGGCTTAACGTGCCCTCCGAAGCACGGAGCCATCTTCCTTTTCTGACAATCAGGTTAATTAGTCTGTATTCACCAAACTAAACTGGTAAAAATCGCACTTAGTGACGAAATTTGAACCCACGACCCCGGATCACGCATCTAAACCAACACTAAACGCATTAGATCACGGAGGTAGTAAAGAAAAATATATATGCGAGTTCATTGTCCGGTAATATCCCACTTAATGGGTCATTAAAAAGTACCACAGCTGCGATTCAACGAATGCACATTGCATTGTCAAACTCCCTGTGCAGTAATTAACGCCGGCTAAATCGCCTTCGTGTTCTATGAAACACTTGCCGTCTGTGGAATGTTGTCTGGAAACACGATGAAAGCTTAAGAAGTAGGACTGACTATTTCAAGGAAAAATTGCATTGTGGCTACGAGCTATATTGTGAGTTATTATCACGTCTACCTAATGCATATGTATTCATATGAAAACCAAATGTATTTGGAGGCAGTACATGATTTGGTACTGTTTATTGTAACGTTAAGAATCGTCTAAGAGCATGAGTAGTGTTTTATTGTTATGCTAGATTTGATTCAGACTTTTTCCGTGATAGATCATCTTAAACATGCTTACTTATTTAATACTAAAGCAGCCCACATTTTGTAACGAAATTGATACTTATAACACAATAAACTTGAACCAATTTTAAATAATTCAAATATAGATAGGTACATAGAATTAACGGGAAACATGCAGGTTCGCCCACACAAGCGATCCAATCCATAATGTTGTGTAGGAATGAATGGACTCTACGCTTCACAGGTTAATGATAAAGACATCAAGAAAAAATCTTAGGAACAACCTAGAAATGCAATGTACGTGTTACTCAAATACAAAAGATAGAGGCTTTTAGTAGATTACAACAATGGGCCCAATTAGGTTATAAGTAGGGTCAGACAGCGTGAGATGAGGCAACGTCACAGATGCATAAGTTAGAAGCGTCTGCCTACTGGGCTGTAAGCCAAAGTCACATGGAGTAATTATAGTCTCCTAGTGACACATTTGTGTGTAGATATCTGAATACAAGTACTAATAATGTGTTTATTTAGGCTTTGCGTTACGTTACGCTGAGTGAGTGACTTCCAAAGTTTACTTTCCCCTCTTCATTTTAAAAGTTTACAACGTACTTTTTGGTCCTTTGGAGTAACGAGTGTGCATGGAAAGCTGTATAAATATTTATCAGGCCACCGGTAGCTCGTTTGCCGAACTATGAAAATCTTTAAGGTCACACTAATCGTGACGAATCTAAAAGCAATAGAAAATCTTCTGTCTAACCTCTCCTGTAGATGCCGTTAATTTGTTAATATTTTATAGTTAATTTATTTTCATTCTCAATAAACAGAAGTCAAATCTATTGCCTTCTATTTCGTCCGTATATGACCTATGCCTGCCAGTAACGACTGCTTAAAGACAGTATAGTGGTGAATAATTCGCTTATAGGTGCTAGGTAAGAAGAGCGCCATCTTGCGATTTATCTCCCATTTCCACCCGCATCACTCCGGATAGGATGACTACGATTTTATATGAGAATAATAAACTAAATTTATCTTAGATGTATATTTTTATTTTAACTGTTAAGCAGTCAGGCTTGTGGCTTATGCCGCTTATAAGGAATATTCCTTTGTATGGCTCCTGATGCAATAGGGATCATTTTAATGGGAGTACAGTTGCTAACTTCTGACGTCTAGATTTTGAACCGCACTAACCAGTAAAACTATTAGTAACTATAGATACTAGAAGATTCAATAGCTAGTAGAAGTTAATGAATAGCATACATTCCACGTCTTCCCTAAATCATAATGCTTTATAAATCAATGCACAATTATATCTCAGGTATGGTAAAGTTAATTATATCCCCATTGCCATACAGTTCGAGTTCTGTTAACCTACGTGCCCATTGTATTCGTTTTGTTTTCGCCAGGATTATCAGGATCGTGGCAGATTTTTTCCACTGCGGTTTGTATAACCTCATTTTGTATCTATGTGAAATATGGTCATGCTGATCACAGATAAATAAGCAATTACAAAATCCTTAGTGCTCATCTTGGATTAGAATAAAAAGTCATATTTTAAAATAAACTACTGACGGCCGATTAAGTGTCATTGTTGAGAAACTACTACCCGAGGACCATCTAACCACCCAATAGCGCCATGTAATTTATAACTGACTACTGCTGTTGGCCGTAGATAGCCTTTACAGCTTCACCGAACAATCGGCGAATGCAGAGGGCCCTCAGTCTTGAGTATTTGCAAAACAAGCTCAAGGATGTGTAGTACAAACACTTGTGAGGACTATGATAAATATATGTTTGTATTTGTGTGTCTATTATTATGTATTTTATGACTACTATTATGATCACGGGGTGACGAAACCTGCCAATAGCTTTAATTTTTATAGATTTCCGGACTATAAACCGCCGAATTTATTAAATGTATATAGGCTAGTCGCCAGAGCCTCGACTAATTTTCTGTAGGCTCAACTAAGAAAGAGGAATTAGCTTGGATGTCTAAAGTTGTGTACATAATCAGTCCACTTGTGTGTTTGAAATATGTGTATCAAGAAAATATATTGTTTTAATTATTTGTGTATTTTTGTAACTCTAAACTACATATGTTAGCTGCATAGGTGATGATGACACTCACACATTAGAGGTCTGCCACCAGTAGATACATATGTAATGTACTAGTTGTACATTGCATAATTCCATCAGATTTGTGCTACAGTATTGCAGAATCAGCAGTTGAGCCTACTCGCTGGTATAGTAAGGGTGCTGTTGGATCTGTGGCGTAACCTAACACCTAAGAGGCACCGCTTTTAAATTATCTCGTGGAAGCAGTCTGTCATGTTCATTCGTTGTTTAGTTTTTATACTTACTGTAACCTTATATTTTAGGGGGTTATAGTCTAAATCCAAAAAGGTTAAATCAAAGGACATCAACTTATAAATTTATCATAATAAGGTATTATCATAAATATGCTTTAAATTTTCGTTTCATAGTAGCCAACTAGTTAATTATATTAATCGTAACTTTGCCGCCCCTTTCGATATTATATGTTTTTCCGACACTCTTGCGGTGAAGGAAATCATCGTGAGAAAACCTGCGCACGCTTAAGCAGCTCCACTGCTGGACATAGGTCTCCCCCATTTTGCGCCAGATATTAAGTAAGATATTTAGATTCAAGGATATTAAGTCTCTATTAATTATATGATTATTGATAAGGCAAGATTATTAGATAACTGACACCTAAAACAATGTGCTAGTATTATTGCGAGTTTAATATTGAGTTCATTCCGAACATATCGTGGAGTGAAATCACTATACCAAAGCTTTCAATTCAACCGATAACTGCATTGCGTCGCGACGTAAGCGGCAATATAAATTATTTCCACATCAGAAAAGGATCGGAGTGTCTCATACATTTTTGATAGGAATAAATATCGCGAATTACATTTTGGAGTGGAACTGAAACATAAAATGCGTTGTTTTTTCGGTACTACAGAGCTCAATAATGGAATCTTGTAGGCGTGTGAAGCTATTAGCGGTGCCGTTAGCTTACAAGTCGCTTGTAAGCTATATTACATTATATAATAAGCAAATACATATTACAAGTTGTGCAAGAATACGTTTACTTGGGCCAAACCATCCAACTTGGCCGGCACAATTTCGAGAGGGAAGCTAGTACTAGGATTCAGTTGGGCTGGGCGGCATTCGGCAAGTTACGTCAGGTCTTCACGTCGACGATCCCGCAATGAGAAAAGTCTTTGAGCAATGCGTCCTACCCGTACTTACATACGCAGCTGAGACATGGACACTGACTGCGGGATTGGTTCACAAGTTCAAAGTCACTCAACGCGCAATGGAGCGAGCTATGCTCGGGTCTCTCTTAGGATAAGATCAGAAATGATTTAATCCGTAAGAGAACTAAAGTTACCGACATAGCCCGCCGGATCAGCAAGTTGAAGTGGCAGTGGGCTGGTCACGTATGTCGTAGAACCGATGGCCGTTGGAGCAGACGAGTTCTGGAGTGGAGACCGCGTCTCGGCAAGCGTAGCGTAGGACGCCCTCCGGCCCGATGGACCGACGACTTGCGAAAGGTCGCTGGTGGAGGCTGGATGAGGAAAGCGGAGGACCGGGATATCGGGCGCGAAATGGGGAGACCTATGTCCAGCAGTGGACTGCGATAGGTTGAATAGGATATTACATTATATATTAAGCAAATACATTGATCTTTTACTTAAATGGAGTGAGAAAGGGATGCCGCTATTTATCGTATATAATTTCATCTCTTTCTATGTAAAGATTAACGTTAAGTTTCGTTATACAATACGGGCCTGGGTCATAACAGTTACGTTGTAGTTCAATAAACGCGATGATGATAGATTTAAAAAAATATTTCACAAATCGTACTAACCTCATCGGTGGAATAAAATAGTTACTATATCTTATTCGTACATGGCCCGTTATTTATTAAAACAAATAGCAGTCTTCAGGCTGCTATTTTTTTGTATAAAAAATGTTTAAAAAAATGTTTTTAATAGTTTATTTAAGAGAATGTCGAGTCATACCCCTCGTACAAATTTTTATATTGCTTTTATAACCATACCAAAATATTATTTACAACGGGATAAGACAGAAATTAATGAACACAACAGGTTTGAAGAATGTTGTATTTGAGCTTTAATAACTACCTTGATTGCCTATGAAATATCATATAAGCTGAATAAAATTAAAATTCCCTATCTTAGCATTAACTGGGAAGCAATACATTAGTATATGCGTAAAAAAAATCTTTTCTTCTAACTATGCAATCAAATTTTGTTGTCAGGTATTCTCCATCGAACCCCAATATCAGGAACTCAATCAGTCTCTATCTAACGATTTGCGAAAGGTCAACAGACTTACGCAAGTGGTTGGTCTGGACCCACCGACGATCTAGGCCACAGACTACTTATTTCGCACAGTAGAAATATTTTTCTTTTCTGATCAACAACACCTACTCAGCCTTGGCATATTGCATTTATTCCCTCAAATAACACAATCACAGTATCTTATCCCATGAATTTGTAAAATACTGGTAACAGAAAAATGATGAAGAATATAGGAAAGCGTCCATCAAGCGCCGGACTGATGGACCGCGTAAGAAGGTTGATCATTTATCACGTTTATCTTGATTTCAGGGCGTACCACATCATTCAGTGGGCGGAAAAATCTATAGCGGCGCATTTCAAACCCGATTAATAGGTGGGAGCATTATGTCTGTCCACCGCTTTCAATATATTTTTTACCATTGAAATCCATCGATAAGCTTTAATGATCGTGTAGAATATATAAAAATATATTTTAAATGTAAAAAGGGAAGTAAACCACACTTAAAATATACTTCCAATTACCTACTTACTTATTTTATCAAATCAGACAGCCAACATATCTCACGTGCTCGTAGACATCTTGTCAACCTCTTAAAACAGTATATAGTAATATCAGGATTTTTGTACCAGAAACAGTGAAGTAATTTATTGTAATACTTTTAAAGAAGCTGGTAGGACTCCAGAACGCGTTCTCAGCGAGTAAAACGTATCAAGGAAGTACGGTGTGCCATCCCAATTCTTACGGAGCCCGAGCCAACCTTATTTGCCTAAGAAACATCTTGCTAAGATAAAACGATCCTTTGGTCAAGGTAACCAGTACTGAATCAGCGTGGCAGGTAGCCTATACCGCTCATCTACGCGAATCTTCAGAAGACGCCTAGTCAAACAGTATACGACGGGTTGTTTAATACCATTACTACATGCACCTGGCTTTATTTCAACTACGTGATGACGTGAAAATGACACTAGATATTAATATGAATTATTTATAGTAAAATAATTCAATACCTTAGGAATAGTAATCGTCATCGTTTCATTTCATCTTAGGTATTATTGAATACAATTTTTAAACGTCGCATACAAATACGCGATGTCATATAAATAATTTTACTGTATGAGTGTCCGCTATTTTTCAGATGTTCTAAACTTATCACATTCCGTAAAAAAGACGACGGCGATGGAAACATTAAATTCATTTTGGGCATTCAACACCGAGAAGGTGCTCTGTACATTTATTTCGCCCAAGCTTTCCTGGTCCGCAACACAATGAGTTATAGCATAATTTGTTCTTGTGGGCTTCCAACACAATAAGGATACGAGACGAGGTGAGAACCGTGAGATGCGTGTTGTATGTACAATGAGAATTGATGTGTAGAGATTTGTATAGTACCACAACTTGGCTTACGGGATTGCGCAGTCAATGTGTGACAAATTGGGATGCAATCCCGTCCTCCCATTCTCATTGCGACTTGGAGCCTCTATTATTCACCTATAGAACATTATATGTTTTTATAATATACAGTTTCCTTACGATGTTTTTCTTCGCTGTAAGAGCATCGGATTAACGTAGACAATTGGACAAGACAGTGGTACATGGCGGGATTTGAACTGCGGCCTCCAAATTGGAATACATTAAATAACTCAATACTTTTAAAAAATCAATCAATTAAAGTATTTATTATTTTTGTACGAGTATATATTAATTATTATGTTGCTTTTATATATTATTATTTTGAATAAACAAGGCATTTATTTGAATGCCTAAGAACAGATACCTATAAGTGAAAAAAACAGGAGCAACGGGGTTCACATTTTTTAACTGACAAAAAGAAGTTTTAATAACAAGTACAGTAGTGACTTACTCGATTACCTGCCTTGAGGGTCCATCATGCAGGTAATAACAAATTAATATTATGACAAAAGACACAACTCTCGTTTCAAAAACTGCACAGAGCGGACATCAAATTTTGATCATGCCATTCAAGAATGAGTTCTAAGACGTTACGGATAAGCTAACTTATCTAAGGCATCATGTTAGTGGACAATGTAGAGCAATAAACTTAAGATAGTAGTAGTTCAATATTGTCCTAAGGCTTCCTGTTCTACGCGGCCAGTAAAGTTAATAACTACCTTTTGTTGAGTTTCCTTGCGCAGATGTTTCTCGAAAGTCTATCGTATCAAATCTCTAATAACAAACCGGGAAAACCATTTGTCTTTTCTGTTAACGTGACATTACTTTAAGCTTCCACTTAACAAATAATGTAAACCGTCCACTTGGAAAAAATACCGTTAGATGGAAAACGTAGAGAAATCCCTGACAAAGCCGATCCAAAACATGATTAAGGAGAACTAAAATTCTAAATGTATATTGTCATGCAAAATTACTGCTCACCGACCGCCATGGACGGACAGGTGACCTAAAAAGGTTGCGGGTAGTCGCTCAATGCCGGTAGTATAGCCAAAGCTATTTAGGAAGGTCTATGTTCAGCAGTGTCTCGTGACTGACATATTAATTGTGAATAGATTTCGCTAGGCAAGCTTTCGAATCGTTAATGCGGAACAAAGGTAGCCGATCCCACTTATCCACCCGTGGACTTCAATGGTTGGATAATAATTTTGAAGAGAATATTATTAGCACAGCATCTAAACACGTAGACATTTTTGGTTTTGAATACGATAAAGCCAGTACATAAATATTAACTATAACATTTGATGGTATAACGATGTGTTTACAATGCTAAAAATACATAATTTCGCACAATAAATAAGATTTTTTTGCGCGAAATTAGGTCTTCTAGTCTAGAACGAATCATCCAAATGTTTCGACAGAGTAAAAACTTAGGAAAATAGTGACTTGAGCCTTAGTTTCGTTTTACGATTACAATAATTGATTGATTACTTGTATACATAATAAAACTAAAAGATTAATTTTACGAAAGTAAATTTGGTTAGTTTCTTTTTAAAACTGCTGTTTATATTTTATTGCTACAAAGTATTTCATTTCTTTCTTTTATTTATTAGCTGCAAATTGTCACAGTCCACTGAGAGCTTAGGTCTTCATTTTTCTCCAGATATAGATGTCGAATGTCATCAGATTACTGGTAGAAGGACTATCCTAAACAAATGAACCGAAGAAAACTCCAAAGCAACTGCAGTTATCCGGCAAACAATGGCAATGGCTGAGCAAAGAGCCCAATGCTCAAAAGGAACGTGCTTACTCGAGGAATATAGGAGCACAATTGTAATCATCAATAGCCTGCAGTGGATATGGCTTATGAGGACTGAACCCCTCCACTTTGAACACTATTGCACATCGCTGTTATTTGCAGTGCAACACAGCAAACCAATGCTATATGTATGCAGCTATGGTTTTTTCCAGTAGCAGATTCAATTACAAATTATTTGAGATATAAAAGCTTTCTTTGAAATGACATGCGCAGGAATTTGGAAGGTTTTGTTTTATATAGATGTTTTCAAGAAAAGGTTTCATAGCTTCTCGAATGTCCAGAGGTTATAACAGTTGAAAGTCTATTGTTTGCGGGACTAAAGTTCCAGCTAAACCATAGAATTATGACTAAAACATGGAATCCGGGCTAAAATAGCGATTAAAAACGTTTACCTGACTCTCACTCCTTACACGATTTTGCGTAGGCGAAAATGAAACCGCAATCTGAACATAGTTCTCATAATTAGCAGGTCGTCACATCTGTCAGTGGACTCAATACAATGTTAAGTCATTGGACTTATTTAGCATACGACTAAATTCAAAATCACATTTTGACGTGCATTCTTACAGATGCACATGGCCGGATTATGGTACTGTCAGTGGTTTGGCGGCTTCTGATTATAAGAAAATTATTTTCTGTTTAATTTGCGCTCAGATATTGATTTATTTTTATGTGTGCTCGTTCCTTATGAAGTGTTTTAGGTCATAAAAACATGTCTTGTGTAATTGACGGCTGTTATTCACATTCAGGAAGGAAAGAAAGCAGTGGTGAAAAGATTCACTTTCCTTCGTGAGTTTTTGATTAATTTTATATCAAATAAATCAAGAAATGTGTGTAAACTTTAATATAAATGTTTCTAACTTATAGTTCTACTTTTCAAATAAAAGCCAAAACAGTATCTGTCTACTTTTTCTCAAAAAATCGTAATTAAATTTTCTAGGTAAACATGACAACTAGTGATGTGGCTTTTACATATCGATATTTTAGTTAGGCTTTTCGGCGAAGCAACATCAGCAGATATATTAAGGTTTATTATAATATTACAGTTTTCCAAAGTATGAAACAAGAGTGGATAAGACGATTCGAGAGACCCGAATGGAACTGGAAGACCCACAGCAGGATCTGTTCTAAGCACTTCTGCCCCGACAATTTGTCCGAAGCTGATTCAATTCGGTATTCTCCACCATCCGCAATAAAATACCAAACCTTATTTTTATAAAAGCGCACCTTATTTAATATGTCGTTTTATTGATCACTGTTGTTTATTTGCAATATTGTATTTTAAAATACACCGGAACCAATAAATATTAGGTCAATTTACAGAAGTGAGCAATGACGTCACACATCAATAATCTCATACAAAATATATGGAAACGTTCCTTTTACGTCATAAACTGTGAACCATATTCTTTCTCATAATAATGACTGTGTTTTCACGTATAATATTCCTCAGTGTCTAAAGACAAAAGTTTTTGACCAGTGCGTATTATCGTGTATAATAAGATCCATCAAATAGTGGAGATATACAGTTATCTTTGAGGTTGGTAATGTAATGATGCTAGGTCACTTTACTAGCTACAGTAACCTCATCTTATTTAACGGGACGATATCTAGCACTGCGTTAGTACCTACCTAGATGACTGAGTATCGAGTCACCACCTAGTAAATCTGATTTTATCCTTAAGAGAAACCCCGAGCATAGCCCCCTTTATTGACCGTAAAGTGACATATAACTAGGGAACCAGTTTCGTAGTCCATGTCAATGTCTCACCTGTGTATGTTGGTACGTGTAGGAGGCATTGCTCAGACTTTTGTTTTTAAGCATTACGGAATCGTCGACGTGAAGACCTGACGTAACTTGTCAAATGCCGCCCAGCCCAACTGATTCCTCTTAGTTTCCCTCACAAAGTTGTTTATGGCCAAGTTGAATGGTTTGGTCTAGAGCTAAACATTCACTTGCATCATAATTGATAATCTTCATGCTCTGTGTAGTCTGAATGTTGAGTTTAGATCGCTCCTTGAACCGGGGATTCGCATTCCACGGAGAAACCGCGATTCTGCGATTATTCCTAGTCTCACAAAAAGTGTGTGATTTGCCCAGTTTAAATAGGAAACTGTAATCATATTGGCTGAAAAGGAATATCAATTCGTGCCTCGTAGGACAAGACGTTGGACCCGACTACTGTTTAAGTATGCTAGGCGTTAACACCTGCCCATCTGTTTGAAACTGTGGTAAATGAGAATAAGTTAGCAAATGTAGAAAAAAGGAACATTCAAAACTCACTCCCACATTAGCTTAAAGCTCGCGCTCCACTGAACTGTGCAATAGCTGATGCAATGACTGAAGAAGGTAATGGATTTTACTTTGGACATCAATACGACGGCGTACTACACCGACCATCAGCACTAAATCAGTAAATTACTGAGAGTATTTTAGGGTAGTAATCGCTAACACCCGCCAATGCCTTGCCTCGCCACGGCGAGGGCTCATGGTGGGTTTTGGCCCAATTTCCTGGTCTGTAAGCCAAATGTGCGGGAAGAAGAAGTTAAAGACTAATAATGATAGCTTTAGTAATCTGAGCTCAAATATAGAATAACAGTGAAATGTTCATGATGATGCTTATATGTACCATGGTCACTAATGATAAATTATTATTATCATATTTTTTACGATTATCTGACACGTAGTGCCCAATACAACTCATTTTAAAAATTATAGCAACTAAAAGTTGCCGAACGTGGTACATGTCGCTAAAATTGCGCTACTGGAGATAATTAATTTTAAAATTCCGTGCATTAAGTTGAAATTTAAAATGAGTTGGATAAACTCATTTTAAATTTGAGTTTTATAAACGAATATTGCTTTACCCATTTCATTTCTTTTTCGTACAACTAGATTAGTTTGTGAGAATGGTGTTACGTGTGTCACTTTGCCGGTTTGGCAAACAATAATAGTCGGGTCAGCCGTGATCCTATTATTTATTACTTCGGACGCAGCCCCGAGTTGTGAACATTTTTTATGTCTGCAATCGGATTCCCTTCTACGTTGTTGTTTCATAATAACTAGATCTACCTGGTAACTAAAAAATAAATTAAAATTTATCTTTTGTTAAAAGAATGTCTTTTATGATTTTATGTTTTATACATAAAATCTTAAAAGATCAGTATCTAGCACACTAATTAAGTGCTGTACACATTTGAGGTTGCGCGACCCTCGTAAGCTATTTCAATTTTATGACATAAAGTTTTTCTTATAAGTTTTTTTATTTATAACTTTATAAAATAACTATAAATATTATTAAAATTAATCTAAAATATCAACTATCACTCATACAATTTTAATTCAATATTTAAGTAACTACATATTTTTTAGTTTTTCCATTGCTTGACTTAACTTTATATTAGACCAAATAATATCTATTGTTGTGGTAGAAAGAGGTGATATTCAGATACCCACGCACACGACTTTATGCACGGTCTAACACAAATTAATAATTAAGTCAATTTAAATGAACTATTTACGAGTTAATTGGACTAGTTGAGTTTATTACGGGTTCTCCGCAATAGAAGCTACTGTCCTCCCGGGGCTAGATTTGAATGGTTTCTAGTTGGATAATACCCCGCCTACTGCTAAATGTTTATTTCTATTGTAGTCTGCAATACAAATCAACATTGTTGTTGTTTGACAGCTTACCCAGAAATAAGAGTTTTAGCGTAATGTAATTTCAAAGTTGGAACTTGATATTTTGGTATTGACATTTATGAAAAAACTTGTTATTTGTTTCCTTTTCTTAGTTTAGAGTGATTTTTATTGGTTACTAACTTTTTAGGCCTCTTAAGTAATATTAGAAAGCGACAGTCCTAAGAACTGCTATTTTAACTAAGTGGAAACATTTAAGATAGGTCAATAATACAAACAAATCACTAATACTTTCATCATCATCATCAGCTCATTAAACGTCCCCACCGAGGGGCACGAGCCTACCCGTATAGGGTGATTAGGCCTTAGTCGTCCACGCGGGCCCAGTGCGGATTGGACGACTTCACACACAACTTCGAATCTCTTCGCAGGCGTGCATGAGGTTTCCTCACGATGTTTTCCTTCACGTAAGAGCGTCGGATAACGTACATATATTTTTCGAAAATTCGAAAATACATTGGTACGTGTCGGGATTTGAACCTCATCCCTCCCGGTAGGAAGGCGACAGTCCACACCACTGAGCCACCGACGCTCTCTTATTTAGTCTTTAATTTATTTATTGACTAATACTTTAGTCAATAAATAAATTAAAGACTATGGAACCTTATTTTTTTAAGTCGGGTAAAAATTAACAATTATAGGCAGGTGTTGATCTTAATGTATCATTCTACACCAATAAGGACTGTACTAACATTTACTCTATCACGCCAAACAATCCACACCCAATCTATTTTGACGTCTAAATAAAACTTTTCTGCCGGGTATCGAACTATTTGTGACTTTCCACGAGTCGCGCTACTAATGACTGATCAATAGGTCATTAAGTATGGGTGCAAGTATTACAATGGCGAAATGTCACGCGGTATATTTCCAAACGTAAACGCTTTATTTGTAATTACTTCCTCAATAATATTAAAGGACGAAAGCGGTATGCGAGACACAGGAACAAATTTAAGTATCATGTGCGAAGCGTTTAGTATGCTGATGCATGTCGTCAATAACAGGCCAGACTGCTCTCGGTGTAGTAATAGCCTATTTATTCAGTTTATTTACCGGAGCAACGCTTCGTTGGGCCTTCAAGCGGAGTGGGCGGCGCCAACCTCCTAGAGCTCATGCGGCATCTTTTTTGGTATAGACCCTCGCAAATTGATCTTACTAACATTGGGAACTCGTTTAATTCATTTTTCTCATTTATCAAAAGGCTATCAGTTGAAATTGGTGGATTCTGTCGCGTCTTTGGACGGGAAACAATACTTGTGACCTATTGTGCTTTAGAAGTAGGTCGTCTGAAACAAAGATTTTGTACTTGATATTTACGACCACGAATTTTTTACATTTTTAATCCATTTATAATGTTTTCTTTGGCCTGTATAATCCCAGTTTTGAAAGATAACTCAAACATTGTTGGAAATTTAAGTAAGCATAAAAGTTAACAGGAGCACCTAAAGTGGACCGTGCATCCGGGCAAACAATTCATTAGTCATTAAAGAGTCACAACGCGGTACCTCCATTGCGATTATTTATGTATAGCTAGTTGGCGCAGAATAACCACAGAAAATAATTTAAACTTCAGAATCCTTAGATTTACGTCCGGATTTTGAATTGCTAATCGGCAAACAGAGCGTGCTTCTACATTTATCCGTCTGCACAAATATGTTTCAGAATATACCGGTTGAGTGGTTTGTGTTACTTAATTGCGACCATCAACGATTTTTTCTTTTCTCATAGGTTTCGAAATATCATAATTGCTTGAATAGCATGAAATTCCGCTTGCATTTATATCAGTTATTTCGGTCGAACTCTGGTAAATTCGGGTGTGAAAATAAAATCTCAGGCCCGTATTCTAGAACGAGACTCAATGTTGATCTTTACTTAAATAGGGTTAGAAAGGGATGGTGCTATTTATCGTATAGAGCGCTATCTCTTTCTCACTCTACTTAAGTGGAGATCAACGCTTGAGTCTCGTTCTAGAATATGGGCCTAAAATCTAAAATTTGTCCAAATAATCATCATTGGATTTTTCCTGTAAGGGTTCATGATGACTACATGTGCAATGCATCCAAACGTTGATATTATATCGTACACATAAATTATTGCAAACTTTTTTAAATATCTAAATTACCATAGCATCACATTATTTAGTCAGTATTTTTATAGTGAAGTACGCTATAATTGTTTTGTGAAATAACATCACATATTTAAGTGATCTTTGGAATATTCTCTGTCTATGTCCGACTGTATTATTAGGTGGTCAGTAACAGGCCATTTAAAAATACGTCGTATAAAATCCTAAAAAAGGCTCTACTACCTATATGAACCTACGAGTACCATTTCAACTTAAACTCTGCGTGATGTGATGTTAAATAGATTATAATGTCAAGCCATGAAGCTATTTCACTGAGGAATATCCATTGAAAGCGAGCAAGTTTCAAATAAACATCGAGTATCTCATGCAATTGATACGTTTTCTTTGCGGATATACCCCTTTGTGATACTTTGGAGATTTGTTAACGTTGTAAAATACTGAGAACATTTTGTTCATATGATATAATATAGATCCATATACATTCATGTTGGTATATCGGAATCGGTTTTGTTTGTAACTTAAATTCATATTCTATGACAATGCACTGCTGAGCATAGGTATTTTCCATTTATCGCCATACATCCCACAGTAAATTTCTCGAGTATCTACTGGCCTCTTCAAATCATTATTCACTCTGACCGAAGAACGTCCTACGCTACGTCTTCTTTGATCTTCTTATGTTTGTACAATGTATTATATGTAGAAAGTGTTTATTTAAATATACAATTTACTATAAGCAGCTTCATGTAGTCATTTCGCAATAAAACAAGTTGTTCGTAGTTGCAATTTACATTTTTACTCATTAGTCATTATCTTGACGGCAGTTGCTACCTGTATGGTTTGGAGGTATTCCCGAAACGCTTAAACTTTAACGATTAGAGGAGTGTATTTGTATGAAAAAATTTACAAGTTTAAACATCGTTATTAAATCGTGTATTGAAAATAAATGAGTAGTTTCTATTATTCCTAAATTTTAAAATGAATTTATAGCCCTTGACATATTACTACAAGGTAGCAGTGAGCCACATTGAGTTATAAAAAAAATCAGGGCACGATTAAATAAAAATAACAATCCTTATTATGTTCATTTACATAAAACTACAAAAGGTTGCTTAAATGCGATCTTTCAAACTACATTTTGTCTCAACTCTGTTTTTGCCTTATTTGTCGAAATTATGTTTTTATCTTATATTTATCAGAATTTTCATTCATTCTAAAGGAGAGAACAGCATTATTTACAAATCCTTTATGAGTGATCACTTGCGTCACTCAACGAATCAATTAGATATTAGGAATATTGATTCTTCAGTCTTCAAACAGAATTCCATTGAAGATACAAAAATAGCTCTGCATCCCCATCTCTCTTGGGACTCCTCTCCGTCGATTCGATGTATTCTGTCAATCAGGCAGTCGATAACTCAAAATCTACATACATTTATCAATTGATTTTACACTATGTCACGAAATAAATCAAAAGTAATGGTAATGCCAGTGAAATAACTCAAGTGTGATATCTCAGTCACAAGGCTTTTTACTAAAATAATTATTTTACTGCTTATCACATCCGCTGTCAAATATTCGTAGTCTTGTTAGTGATCCACGCGTTGAGTTTAGATCATTGTGTGATCATGGGTTCGAATTTTAAGGAAAAACATTATGCAACTTTACCCAGTTCGTTTAGGCTAGGTTAAAAAATATAATTTCGTGCTAGAGGGGGGACCTCGAGCCGTTGGTCCCGACTATTATCTTTGTGTAAAATATTGAAGGCCCTGCAGCGGGACATCAAAAGCTCATTTATTGTGTTAGATTATAAAAAAAAAACAGAATAGAATATTATATAAGAGATTACACTCTGACTTTATTCAAGCAATGTTGCAAGTACGGCCAAGTGATTTAAGCGTGGAATGGACAAACCTGGATTTGCTTCTTTACAAAATATTTTACTTGAATCTCCCAACTCGTGTCTTCGCTGTTCAAAAGCATTGTGTGGAATGTAAAATACTCAGCCCCCTAGAATTAGCAGAATAGCTCTTGATAAAATATCTCTATTGCATTATTTTCTGTTATTGTTTGTTAGCATATGTTTTCAAAGTTATTAAAAGACGGGTCTCAATATAAGAGTATTAACTATAACAACAACAAAAGCCACATGCATTTTCATTTTATTTTTGTCTGCGCTCCGCTATCTTTTAATGCGAAATTGTATGATTTTGACAGTAATTGCTGTTAAAACCCATAGACAATGATATTAATGATTATTGTTTAAATTTCGTACTGCATTTAATATTAAAATTTTTAAATAGTTTAATTAAGAATAACATAAATTAATGGCATGACGACGAAACATTTGCACATCGATAGATCGATAAAACATGTATGTTCGCCAATGATTCATAAGACCTGAAAAATGTATTGACCATGTTTTTATGCAAATAAATGTTTATTATTATTATTTATTATTATTAATACATTGGAAAAGTTTTGCGATAAGAAAGAGATTCCTTTGAAAAATATTATTTCAGTTGCTACGGATGGCGCTCCGCTATGACAGGGTGCCATAAAGCTTCATGGCGTACTTAAAAAATAAAATTCCAGATGTCCTTGGTGTACATTGCGTTATTCATAGACAACATTTAGTTGCTAGAAACTTAAGTGAAAAACTATTTCAATCACTGCAATATGCAGTAGTCACTGTCACTGCAAGCAGTCAATAAAATCCACAACAGCTCTTTTTTCTCTTTGAATAATAGATTATTTCATCAGCTTGTGTTACTCATGACGAGGATTTCAACCGTTTGTTGTTTCATACTGAAGTTCGTTGGCTATCAAGAGGCAATTGTCTGACTCGATTTTACAACCTATTTGACTGTCTGGTTGACAACCTGACTGACCTGTTATTGAGTTCTTGGAAACTAAAGATACAGAATTGCACGACAAGCTCATAACATCAAAAAATGATATAGCTTACATGACAGACCTGTATAAATTGTTCAACGACATGAATCTCCAACTGCAAGGCGATAAACTAAATTTAATTAAAACAAAAAACGTCGTTGCTGCTTTCGCAGCCAAACTGCTTCTACACAAAAAGAATCTGGGCAGACGTGAGTTTCACAATTTTGCAAATTTATCAGTATCATGCAGTAACGACGAATTGTTTGCCTACTGCCAACATTTGGAAAACCTCCACATTGACTTCACCGAACGATACCAGGACATTTTGAACTAGGAAATACCAGACTGGGTGTTGGATCCGTTTTCAAATGTCAACACAGCAATGTCACCTCAGCTGGAAGAAGAACTTATAGAATTGACAACAAACGAGGAAATAAAAATCAAGTTCAAAAATGGTCACCAAGAATTTTGGCTACAAAAACCGATCCCGCAATTGTACCCTGGATTGTGGTCAATCTTTCAACGATTCTGGATAGCATTCCCATCGTCATATTTGTGTGAACGTGGATTTAGTGCTGTGGCAACACTGCTTACTAAAAAGCGGAATCGTTTGCTTGTTACCGAACGTGGCGACTTGCGATTGTTCTTGAGTAAATTGGAACCTGATATCAACAAACTTATTAAACAGCATCATTCATCCTTCACATTAGTTTTGTATAAGGATTTATTATTTTAGTTATATTTTTTTAATATCGTTTTAATACTATATAGCTCGTAAGAGTTAACTTGAGACCTTAAGCGCCGTTGTATGTTACCTACTGCGCTCAGGTTTCAAATTGCGGGTTATAGTAAAAGTTTCGTTTAGAATCTCCGTTAATATTCATAATATACATATATAGGTCACAATAATTAATTAATTCAATTTGAAGTTATAGTGGTTTTTAAATAGGTGAAAAAATGGGGGCGCTAAAAAAATATTTATTCTCAAAGTGGGCAGGCAGTAGACAAAACAAGTTTGGGAACCACTGCTGTAATTCTTCAGAAGTGATGAAATGAAATTAAGTATAAAAATCATCAACAAAATTATTTTTAATACTCCCTATTTTTTCTGCGGGAAAAGAAGAAAATATAGAAAAGTAGAGAGTTAATTTAATAGAACCTATTATAATGGATCATTCTTAAAAATCAAAGTCGTCTAGATTTAGAAATCAAGCTTATTTCGAAGTGAAATTCAGATCTTACCGATAAATCTGGTTGTTTCTTCCTTATATTAGTACTGAATCCCACAATACAACAGGCAGGCACCTTTTAGCACACCAACTTGAGCTTTCTTAGAGTTTTTTCACAAAATAATTGGATAATTCAGAGATTTTCTAAAAAAGCTCTATTTGTTTACTCACATTGACAGCTCAACTGTCACTCAAAATGTAACTCACAAATGGCGAATTTTGCCACATTCTGACATCAAAGAAATCTATGTAAATTGTCAAATGCACCGCTTCCACAGACTTTATGGTTTAGAGGTAAAATCTTAAGTTGTCAAGTGTTATATAGATATCTTAGTAAACTGTGTTTTTGAATAAAAGGCCCATAGGCAATCACTAGGCTCAAAAAGCAGATCTCTTACTAGTCTTTAATAACTACATGAAAGTGTCATAAACCCTGAAGCCTAATCATCCCAATTCAAACATTAACACTTATTTAAGTCGTATGAAGCATTGCGTTATGCTCTCATTGGCCTGTTAAGGTGAGGTGAATCACTAATTCCTCCAAGTCGTGGAAATTTTACTCAGCTTGTGAAAGCATTACCGTGTACTGTGAGCGTCGCCAGTTTATGGTTATATATTTTATGGAAACATCATCATCAGCTCATTATACATCCCCATTGAGGGCACGAGCCTACCCGTAACGGTGACGGTCCCGTAAAGGTGAAGGTGTACGCATCAGCTGACTTAACGCACAACCTCTGGATCTCTTTGTAGGCGTGCGCAAGTTTCCTCACGGCGTTTTCCTTCACTGTTAGAGCTTCGGATAAACGTACATATAATTTCGACAAATCGAAAAGACATTGTACGTGGCGTGATTTAATCCTGCGCCCTCAATGAGTCATCAACTCAAAAATGCATTATTTAAGCAAACATTTTGAAGTAAATGTGCTAGGATCAACAATAATTTCGTGTATTAAATTATTTTCAAAATTGAAATTAATGTTCCGCCTGTTCAGTGGGCCATTTTTAATTTGCCAAATTTAACAAAATACTCTTTTAAAAAAAGTGTTGACGTATTATATTTATTTATATAAAACATTACAATCTTAATTATGTTCATTTTACTAGGAATGCGATGCAAGCAATGATGTTGTCAGACGAATAGACATGGTGTAATTGTAAAAGGGTATTTAAATGAAAGGGTATTTTATGATCAATCTACCCTGACTGAGAATGTTCTGCATTACTAAGGATATAATTTGTACAATTATCGACATGGTGAACCCCAATATTTCCTTGGATAACGTCACCTGTCTTTGTTTCCATTCTGCTAAATAATGAACGAGACTCTAGTGACTTGGTAATGCACATACATGCACTGTATCAGCGTGGTACTTAGTGATTTTCATTGTATTTGTGTTTATGATTTTCTTTTTTAATATTCACTTGTGTTCAGAAGCCTCTAGCAGTACAGTGTCACTCTAGACCGGTACCGTTCTGAGCCATTTACTAAAATCCTGACTTGATCATACAAAAGACAAAGTTGCCCACTGCCAAAGTTGCCATACACAATACTTTTTCAATGTTCCTTTTTTTTCATCTTCTCAACATAGGCAAACATGTTCGTACATAATTTCATGTAGTTGCATTGGAAGATACAGAAGAGGTATTTCTTTCCAGTGCAGAGACAAAACCTATGAAATGTTACTTTCGCAGTATATTAATGCAATGTTAACTTTATATTCAATTATTAATTCTGTTCTCCAATAAAACGGCGTCAAAATTTGCTTAAGACCCCAAATATGCGTAAATGAGCAAGACCCTTCGCTGGCAGTTGACAGACCTTTCCTAATGAAATATTGTTTATGGTAAAAACTCGCGTCCATGAAACTCGGTCCAAGTTAATTTTAATTAAAATAACAAATAACTTGATGTTTTTGTTTTCGCTGTTTTGAGTAGAAGAATGTTAATAAAATCGATTTTGTTGAAATTTTAGTAAGCCCTTGT
>PQWD01005486.1:74635-114370 GCA_019425675.1 Leucinodes orbonalis
TGTTAGTCAAAGAGTTAGTTTTTTATTTTTGCATTGCCCTTGTCCTTACAACATACGGAGCACTTCATAACACGTAAGTAAATATAATCTTTTTTGTCTGATTTTACTAATAACAATAATAATTAACATTGGTGTTTTATAGGCCAAACAAAGTGTCAAAACATCCTCAGGCAGTAAAATTTTTTAGTGATGATTCTGTAGTAACTGACTGGTTTAGAGGACAGCTGGGTAGTGCTCTGACTATTGTGAATAGAGTGGATGTCTCTTTTGTTATGTATTATGCTCCCTGGGATGCAGAGTCACAGTATGTTCGAGGAGAATTTGAAAAGGCGGCTGAAGTGTTAAATGATAGGGTAAGATTTACATTTCTCATATTTTATAATAAAAATAACTGGGGTAGGTATATGTATGTATAGGGTTTTCTGTATGGATACCTTAAACTCGGATATTTTCTTCTTATAACATTATGGTTTTTGATGGGATGTGCAGTAAAATTATTTGATTCTACTCTTAGATAAACAATAATAACTGCATATATCATGAAGAAATGTCCACCAAAAAATGACCACGCTGCTTGACACAAATGTTGACTTATTGCTTTATTTATTACAAAATTATTCATTAAAATTTTACCTTTACAAGTCATGAATATAGTACAAAACCAAATGCACAAGCATACTACGATGTCACTTTGACATGCAACAAGCTATGAAATTATGAATGGAAATTCTGCTCAACTGACATGATAGACATACTTTTGCCGTTGACACTTTAAGAGTGAGATTGTGCATCTACTTAGTTTATTGTTTATCTAATATACTACATACTATTATTTTTGTGAGCAACTTCCAGTCGTCCTTCCAAACATACTTATCACAGTGGCCACTTTCCATCAGAGATAATGTAACACTTCAAGACCGAGATTATGTCCTCGCCGGAGGGGACTTCGTAATCTAGGCCCTAAAGTTCCCTATTCGCGTTTCCGACACTGGACCCGGTCGCTTTTCTCCCCAAACTTTACTAGTTTACCTAGTCCCTCCTGCAACGCCTTAAGCCGTGGTTCTCGTCTAAGTCTCGTCTAAGCCTAAGGGTGTCCAGAGTAGAATACCCTTAGGCTCGTTGCGTAAATGTTTGGGCTGAGAGCCATCTGCACTCTCCAATTGTCTGGTGAAGCTGTGAAGGCCACCTGCAGCCAACAGCAATAAGTCATTTCGAAAAAAAGAGGGAGTAATATCTGTTTGTTAAGTTATTTCAATAAAAATTACATCAGATGTAAAAATAATAACTGTATTATACTCTTTATTTTAAATAGTTCAATTTTTAATACTCATGATAAACACCACATGGTTCCTTTTGAAGTACATTATTGTGATTTGGACTAGATCTTGTGCACTACTCATAAGAAATAATGTAATTTTAAAATGTATGAAAACATGAAGGCAAGTTAAGTTTAAAATAATATATTTGTAATTATCTTAATTGTTGTAAGTGTAAAAATCTATCAATATTTCATTAAAATGGCTTAAATAGAATACCCTTGGGGCCGTCCATAAATTACGTCATCGATTTTTTCAGATTTTAGACCCCTATAATCATCCTATCGTCATTTCTTAATGACCCCCCCCTTCTCCCAAAATTGACGTCATTACTAGTTTGACCAAAATAAAACATTGCAGATTTGAGAAAAATAGGGTAAGTTAAGCAATACTTGCAAAATATCACAAGAACATTATCTTTCCTTAGTATGAGACATGTATTTAAGTATAAGTATAGTATTAATATGTACTTATATTAATTATGTAATGTTGAAGTTATTATTTAAGTATTGTGATTATTATCAATACATAGTATAAAACAAAGTCGTTTTCGCTGTCTGTCCCTATATATGCCTAGATCTTTAAACCTACGCAACGGATTTCGATGCGGTTTTTTTTAATAGATAGACTGATTCTTAAAGAAGGTTTATATGTATAATACATGTAAGTACCACGGGCGAAGCCGGGGCTGGCAGCTAGTATTTTACTAGGTGTGCTGGAAGAAATTTCTTTTTAGAAATAATCTTTTTGTACGTGAAAAATAAACTATAAATAAATAAATAAGAATGACGTCAATTTCGAAACACCCCCCCATCTATCATTTACCGTCATCCGCAGACCAACAGCCCCCCCCCCCCCATTTATAATGACGTAATATATGGACGGCCCCTTTGGCACTTAAGCATTAAGCCAGCCAAACCCCTAAAGTTTAATGTAACAAAATCTGTAAGCATTGGTATTTGCTTCAACTGTAAGAAAAATTAATTGATCCCAATTACAGGTATATTTTTCTGCAATCAACTGTTGGAATCCTGGCAGTGAATGCAGGTTGCAACATAATAAATACCTTCATGGCCTATCTTAATGGTTTATACTGTAACTTCTAGAGGTGTACTCTATAAAGGTAAAAAATGAAAACAATGCTATCTATTCATAAATAACAGACAAAAAGTCTATATACAGGACAAGCTCTATAAATATTCTTTTATATTTCAGGACCCAGAGATGCTCAGAGTATAGTTAAATTCTTAGAACTAGTTATGAAACCTCTGGAACGAGTATCTTCCACAGAAGACCTTGTAAATCTGTTATCAATCTGTGATGTGGGTATTCTTTTTACAGTATGGCTCTATATTGTTTTATGTTTACATTTTAATAAGACTTTTTCTTTTCAGGCAGTTGCAGTAGGGTATACACCACTGGTGAATACTTCGAAGTTTTACGACATATGGTATTATGTTGCACTTAAGGCTCGTGAATTTGACACAATAGGTGAATTGTGTTTTGCAGCAGTCATCACATGATTTAGCAATTGAATTAGGGATACAAAGTGTACCAAATGCCCGTCTTATATTATGGAACACTACAAAGGTATACTTCGTTTTTTATTGTCTAAATAATAATCATATTTTTTATTTGCTATCTTAATCCTACTAATTTTGTTGAGAGAGTTGATAAGTTGATGACTATGCCAGTACAAACATTAATGTGCCTGAATTGGAATCTGTGTTTTATGCATAGATATAGTATATACAAGATACACAAAGGCGGCTTAGAGGCATGACAAAAATATTGAAGTAAATGTATTGGTGAATGTCTATGTGTAAGTTCCAAATAGTGTTGTCCACGCCAAAAGTTCTTATTATCGATTATGATGTAAATCAACGGGCGGTCTCTTTTCGTACAGAAACCAAGAAAATCATGGGTATTTTAATCCAGATGAATCTGAATCATCAGCAAACCTATAATTGTTTACAACTTATAACGACGGTGACCGATGGTGGCCAGTACTTAGTTACTTTGAGCTAATATCTGCGATACCTCCTGAGCTCGGAGGAACTGAGATATTAATTTAAATTAAATGCTGTGAAGGGCAATTTGTTTCAAATGAAATACTCGTGATAAATAACATATTTATTTGCATAGGGATTAATACTATGTTTATGAAAATACCTTCGCAAATAATGCATTATTTTAGATAAATTTAAGAAGTTATTGTGAGCATTTAAAGATATGACATTCTGTCATGCTGTCACGGTCTTTTTTAGAACTCTCATACACGACTTTTGCGAAACTTTAACCGTTTTCACAGCGCACGCAGCGGAAAGCTCTATGTAGGAAAAATGTTCAATCATTATTTCTTACTGCTCCACTACTATTGTATATTTTTTATCGATAAATAAGAAATCTAAAACAGAAATATTTTTTCTAATTGGTCCAGTAGTTCCTGAGATAAGTAAGTTTAAACAAACAAACTCTTCAGCTTTATAATATCAGTATAGATACAGTAAATTAATTAACTAATACTTTTAAATTATTTTATTTATTACCTTCTCAATATAACACTTTTTTGAGATATGTTCGTATCGTTTCCTTGCTTAATTTACAATTCATTTACGTGTTTAATTCTAAGGTAAGCATAGTTTCTATTAAGAGTTTAATCTGGTCTATTTTAAGTCCGCATTCATTTTTCCATCAATGCTGAACTGTATGTATCGATTGTAATGACGTCACCGCTTTGTCAAGCACTAGCGTAAACAAACAATTTGCTATTTTATACATTATTTTCGCGAATTTAAATAAAAAACACTATTTATACTCAAATATATAAATGGAAAAAAATATATTGAAAACTTATATTTATAAGCCAATTTCTAGCTGAAATTAAGTAAAAAATGGTTCGTAAAATTCCAATGATAAAATCGTATTTACCAGTAAATGTGTATTAATTCGGATTATTTCGCCTAGTAGCGTTGCATCCAGGTACAGTACACGACACCATAATTGTATTAAGTAATAATTACAATATTAATAGAATAATTAGCAATAATATTTACAATTTTCACTGACACTGACAACATACCGGGCCGCTTTGGGCTCTTAGTCGCGAAAAACAATAACATATTTCTATATTTTCTCTGTCTCTTTTTCTCTCGGGCGTTCAGAATTGATTAAGGACCTCTCACTCCCACGCTTTGTATATCTTGTAAGCGAAGCGCGCTAATACTAAATCTATGGTTTTATGTATCTATACTAATATTGTAAAGCTGAAGAGTTTGTTTGAAAAAATATTTCGGTGTGAGATAGCTTACTTATCGAGGAAGGTTACAGGCTATATATCATCACGCTAAGAACAATAGGATCGAAGCAGGAAGGCAGATTCAAAATCGGCGATTTCTTTTCCTACCCAGAGCTTCAGCTACGTACGCTGCGTAAACGGATAACGTTTCGCAAAAGTCATGTATGACGTTATTGTTCCCCTTAAAAAGTTCTAAAAAAATCTGTGACATACATGTTTATCTTTTAAAGTTGGCTCACTACCTTTTTTTTAAACAAATTTGTCCCGAAATAATTCATTATTCGCGAAGGTGTTTTTTATAAACATAGTATTTTTCCTTATAGAAATTAATATGTTCATCATCATCAACTCATTAGACGTCCCACCGGAGAGGCGCGAGCCTACCCGTATAGGGTGATTAGGCCTTAGTCGTCACGCGGGCCCAGTGCGGATTGGACGACTTCACACACAACCTTCGAATCTCTTCGCAGGCGTGCATGAAGGTTTCACGATGTTTTCCTTCACCGTAAGAGCGTCGGATAACGTACATATATTTTCGAAAATTCGAAAATACATTGGTACGTGTCGGGATTTGACCTCAGCCCTCCCGGTAGGAAGGCGACAGTCCACACCACTGAGCCACGACGCTTTAATTAATATGTTATTTGTCACGAATATATAACTTTTAATGAATTGCCTATTCGTCATTCAATTTGAATAAATATCTTGGTATATATCGCAGTTTTAACTTAACTTTATAAATAAATAGGGGTTGAAGTAAACATTAGCCCAAAGTTATGTATGCACAAAATAGTTTAATATATATGTATGCACATATATTGACGACCCATTTGGTGTTGCGGTTGAGAGGTCGGCTGCAACACCAAGGATTCGGGTTCGATCCCCGGGCAGTACAACATTTGTGTGCATGAACATGTCTGTTTGTAATGGTCTGGGTTTTTTCTATGTATGATATGTATGTATTTACGAAAAAAAAGTATTAAGTATATTTATCCGTTGTTTAGTACCTCATAATACAGGCTTCACTTGGGGCTAGATGGCGCTGTGTGAATGTCAGTGGATATTTATTTATATGTAAAAACATGTATTTATGAATGTAATCTTTTAGAAAACACAATTTAACTGTCTCAGTGCTTTCTCAGAGTTATGACTTGCATTTTTATACTTTGAAAATCTATATTCCTTAGTGTTAATAAAAAATATTTATATTTCCATGTTTAATTTTAAGGAGTATGTGACAGAAGAAGACTACCGGCCGTGGAATGAGTCTTCTTTATTACAATGGGTTCTAGAAAACTTCACACAACCAGTAGCAAGAATTATACCAATGTGGAAGAAAGCCTTTAGTTTCGAGAGATATGCAGATGGAAATCCAATTTTAATGCTCTTTACACCTCTAAATCCTCTATATGAACAATTGCCAACTTATGGATTGGTAATAAGTAGTTCTTGATTAATTCTCATGATTTTTAAGGTCAAGTAGACTACTTGATAATATCAATCAATCAAATTTTCAGATGCGTGAAATTGCAATGGAATATTATAATTGTAAAAAAAATGAAAGCAATCAATGGATATCGGAACTTAAAAAATTACAACAAGTCCAAAGGCTGTTATACCAGCAAAGAAATTTGATAAATTCTGTGATGAAATAAAATTAAGGAAACCTGTTAAAAAAAGGCGGGATTATAGAAAAGAAGTTGTATCACACTACAATAAGTACCCTTGGTCTAATTCTACCCAGGAACACCAAAAGACAGGAGCTGTTAACTTTTTGCTAAAACAGGGATTGGCTATATCTAAAACATTCGGCAGCATTGAAGATGAAACAAATATTTTATCAACATTGGCAATGCTGCAAAAATGTGATTCCAAAATAATGCCTGCTGAAAAAGAATTATATGAGCTATATGAACAGTGCGAAAAATTTGAAGAGGGCTTGGGGTCCGAAGAAGGTGTGGAAAATGACTACGAAAAGTAAGAATATTCTTAAATAAAAAATATCATTGAACCCTAAACATACCTAATGTGATATTTTATTAAGATTCCATTTTCTTTTTCAGTGTGGAAATTTCAATGTTGCCGTTTAGAGATGACCCTTTATCATCTGAACAACTTGCACAGAATAATGCAGAACATATTTGCAAGTTGTGGAAGTTTGCCCATGAAATAGGGCCTCCGATAGTACCGGCGAAAATTTCTAGTACAGAAGATAGAAGGAACATATCACATATAGATGGTCTGGCGTGTGAGACCAACTCAACATTGCATATGATAGCAGTTGACAGTGTCCGTAACCACCATTTTGCTGAGTCTTTGGGTGTAGACATTACTAATAAAAAGGATATGACTGCAGTCGTAATTTTAGATACTAAAGTAAGTTTCATGTCCAGCAGTGGACTGCAATAGGTTGAAGAGAGATAAGGTTATCAATATTGAAGATGAGTTCCAAGGTCAACTCTAGATAGTTCGGCAGTACTAACCGTCATCCACTTGAGCTTGTAACATAGTAAGCAGCTTAGCTTTCAAAAATATATAACTGCTTTTATAGAACAATAAGTTAAGATATCAATGTGAGATATAGTATGTAGTGTTTCTATGTAATAGTTGTACCTCTTAATTACAGTAAAAACCTATATATTTTGATAATGTAATTATCTGATAGTGTAATCAATTTAATTCGTCGACGGTACATATTCAATATTAATTACGCGCGAACTAATAATTCTGATGTATTTTTTATATCTGATCGTTTCATATTACAATGCAACAATAAAAACATTGAGGAATTGTATCGAAAAATGTGAATTAATTTATATGAGTGGAAGTTATTTTGAATATTATGCTTTTATAGATATAATCACTTTGAATTAAATCCTAAATATATAAGAGGAACATGTACATTACTTTTTCCTAATACTTGACTGCTCCGGCGACTATAACTACAAAGTATATTGTATTAAAATTATGAAAAACTCTTTTTACATAAAACTTGCAAGATTTTATCAAGCTTACTAGTTATAACTACATGTAATATTTTTTCCAGCTTGAGACACAATACTTTCTTACCGAAGAGTTTAGTGCCAAATCAGTGAGAGATTTCATATACAACTTTACTCATAAGAAATTGAAGCGTTCTCTCAGAACTTACGTTGAAGACGCATCTCATACGCATTATTTTGGAGCCGAAGGGTATCCAGAAAATGGGACCAATGACACTGTGAGCATCATTGATCTCACTACACGTACTTTTAGGAAAATAGTGAGGACACCGGGAACGGTAAGTGATTATTGATAGTTTATTTAAAATAAACTACACTTATATATAAAGGCGAAAGTTTTTGAGTGTGTTTGGGACTTATTCGCGTCTTAAGGCTGAATGGATTTTAATAAAATTTGGTATGAAATTAGCTGACAGTGATTGATTAACTCATGGGCTATGTTTAACAGCGAACAATTTATCTTATGCCGCGGGTAATAAAAACCGTGAGTACTAAATAATACCGCCAACTATGTAGGTACCTATTTAAACTTTAAATAACAGTTTTCTTAATTAAAAATGGAACCTACTTTCTCATGAGTTTTATATGTTAATTTATTTAAGTAAGTAGTAAAGGAAACGGGTATTATAAAAATTGATTAATATATTCGACGTCAAAGAAAACGTAAGGTTATATACTCAATAATTTCAGAACACATTGTTATTTAGAATTCTTTAATTGATATTTGTGACAAAAATGTAACGTAATAATTACGAAGTTTTGATTTGTGCCTGCTAACTTGGTAACCTTAATATATCGTTATCTTAATACATATATGCACTTGTAAACGTGCATAAAAGTTACATAAAGAAAGGAGGTTATCAGTTACTAAAAAAACAAGCATGCTATAGCTAAATTTTGTTTATCAAAGTGAACCATGTTCTAGAAGCTTCATTGTGATGAATACGAGCCTACCCGTATAAGGTACTTATGCCTTAGTCGTCCACGCGGGCCCATGCGGGTTGGACGACTTTACGCACAATCTTTGAATCTCTCGCAGGCTTGCGCAGGTTTCCTCACGATGTTTTCCTTCACCGTACTGTAAGAGTATCGGATAACGTACATATAATTTTCAAAAACTCGAAAACACATTGGTACGACACATTGGTACGTGGCGGGATTTGAACCTCAGCTCTCCCGGTAGGAGGGCGACAGTCCACACCATTGAGCCACCGATGCTCTTGACCTTGACTTCTTGTCTTCGACCTTGAGTATATTACTAGTGAACAAAGTATTTTTTCTGTTGGCAGTGTGACATAACTATTTACACATAGAAAATAACAACCTTATTAATTAATTTTCAGTAAACAATATACATTGTGTGGAAATTCAGGTATTTTAAAATATAGACAAAACAAAATACTATGTAATAAAAAACCTGCAATCCATTATCCAATGTATTCAATTAATTATTAACGTCAATTTTCATTACAATCATGATTAATTAAACATATGTAAAGACAGCATATGCGTAAATAATTTATTAAACATGTACAGAAGTCCCATAATACTAAAATTTTATACTTAATAATAGCCTTGGGGAAAGACACTCGTCCACCCCGCCACGACGAGGGTTATGTGGGAATTTAAAACATACTGCTAATATATGCTTAAGCAATTAGTCTTTAATGCAAGATGGGTGCTGTGATTATAATTTGTAGAATTAAAATTATTATAAAATGTTTTACCATTAATTTAGGTGTAGGTAACGTTGAGCAGCCACAGCCAGGTAAACAAAAAAACAAGTAACCAAAGGTTCTGTGTTTGAATTCAGCGCAGTACAAAAAAAATGTTTTCTATGTTTATGATTAAATAGTACTTAACATTAAAGCGCGTTAACTGATGTTGAGTTCCCATTGTTCAAGCAATTTATTTAGTGCTTTATAACAAAAAAATAATCATTTAAATACTGATCTTAACGCATCACTGAAAGAGTTCAAAATCAAAAAAAGCATGAGCACTATTATGTCATTATGATATGTTATGGGCAGAGTTTTGCCGAGGACACCTTTTGAGTGAGATTGCTCATCTAGTAAGTTTATCTAAGCATATTAACGATGTACAATGATTTTGATCAATGTAATTCTTTTATGTGAAAATTTGTAAGGCATTTAATGTACCTATTTTTAGAAAAATATAATTATTGTAAAATGTAGTACATAACATCATGCAATGTAACTGAAGGTTCAGTAAGGATAAACAAATAAATAATAAAGAGGGAGAACCATGCGTATTCACAGAAAACGCTTTGACGCATTATTTGCTTCTTTGTAGTTGCATGTGTTCATGGGTTAGGATATCAATAAATATAACGGGATACCGCCGTTTAGGTGAACACCCTATAAAATAATAAAAAAAGCGTCCGTTTTTCTCCAGGTGAGCATAGTGATGGTATGCGGCGGTGCGTGCGGAGCCCTGGTGTCTCTAGCGAGCGTAACAGCGGCCAGATTGCTGTCGGCATGTGGCATACAAGCCAGAGCGGCCCGTCTCGACGCGTTGCGACACGACCTGCCATGGCACTATACGGTGCACCGCTACCCTACTGTGTTCATTTTCGCCGCCGACGGGTTAGTAAATACTAAATAATAATTAATTATTTATTTGCGAGAATATGGTTAAAATACGGTCATACAAAATTAAAATCTGATGTATTCTATAATACTACCAATCATTTATTTAACAACCAAATTAATACTATCAAATTACTAAATACATTTAAGCATTGCATTCATTCCTCTTCATTTATTACATTATTATTAATTTTAAAAGTGTATTCTTTATTAATAAGCATAATAAAATTACAATGTAACAGTTACTAATTCAGAGGCGGCTTTTATCAAAGAGACTGCGCGCTCCGCACGAGTCTAAACGTTTGACCAGAGTTTTTTTATTTTTTTTTACGTAACCCCTACACATGTATCGCGGAACCCTAGGTTTCTGCGAAACGGAGTAAAGCTGATATAAACAATAAATTTTGCAGTGGGCGGGAGGCGGAGAGCCGAGCGTATCCGAGCGGTGCCCGCGTGACTGCGGGCGGGTTGGTGGCGTTGGCGTTGCGACTGCTGGGGCCCCGCCACCACTTGCGGGTTCGCCTGGCGCTCTGTGCCAACACGCAGGTATGTCATCGAGATTCTCTCTCTCATTTTAGTCTGTTTTCTATTTGTTATTTTGTTCTTATATTTCATAAATCGGTTTTTTTAATAAGTATGTTCATCTCGGGAGGTCTCGTCAGAATAACAGTGTTGCTGCAGCGCTTGGCGGTGCAACAGTTTATGAGGAGCTTATCCCTTTGACCGTATCATTTTGTCTTTTTCTTATCGTTCTGTGTTTGTATAGTTTAAAATTGATGCTCTTTTATTTTTCTCTGTTACGTACTACTTTTTTGTGTACTTTGTTTGATGTACGGTCAAGAAATGATTTTTCTTTCTTTCTTTCTTTAACCTATCACAGTCTACTGGGGCATATACACTGTTGCCTGCACTCCATATTCAAATAAAAGGTGCATAACCTGTGCGTCCAGTAACCGGAAAATCGTCAACATATTAAATGATTGCCACATATTCACCCATTTTCCTCTACATATTTGAAACCATAAGCGATCTGCTGTCATCAACAGCACTCAATTTGACAGAAATATAAATTATTGTTCTTGTTATTACTGTCACTCACTTTGCATAATATCCTACTCATAAGCTCTGTGCTACTGGGCATATATGACTCTCCTATTCAGCGCCAAATATCTTGGTTATTCACTTTTCTTATCCAGCATTCACCAGACTAGGGATGATCGATATTCATCGATGTTGAATAAACATCGATGTTTTCATATAAATCATCGATGTTTTAACATCGATGGGTTGACATCGATATCATCGGAACATCGATGTTATCTGAATCAAACATCGAAACGTGAATTATACTGTTGGGCGTGGTCTAGCGTTCAGTAGGTGTACTAATTTAAAACTTCAACTAAATATCAGTAAATATTGCATAATCATTAGCAGATGACTATCAAGTTTCAACTATTTTCCACTAGATGACACTAATCAAAATAATCGGACTAAAACCACGGCCTTGCGAATAAGTTTGTTTTAATTTGGACGGAACGGAACAGACTGAAAGGAAAATACTTGTCAAAGTTAATTTTTTAACAAAGTGTCCCTAAAAATACTGGGAATGTTAATTTTTTCTTATGATTATTGTGATTTCTAGGTGTCTCAGTAAAAGTGCATTCATCTAATAATTAAAATTTTGCATAAATATAAAAAACAGTTTGTTTGTTTACAAAAACATCGATGTTTTAGAAATATCGATGTCTTTCGATCGATATTTATCGTACATGGATACTTTTGGTTCGATGGTAAGATCGATGTAAACATCGATTTTTTTCTAATATCGATCATCCCTACACCAGACTTTTCGCAAGTCGTCAGTCCGCTATGTTTACCAAGGCGCGATCTTCACTTAGTATATTCAATCAAGATTTCAATGTGTCTGCAAAACGTCATTATTTATAATTTGAATTTATTGCTGCCATGTGATACCTATCGGCAAGCACAGCGTTAGATGGCCGCAGATGGATGGGTGACCTAAGGAAGATTGCTGGTGGCCGCTTGATGCAAATCGCTTCCTACCGGTGGGGTGGAAGTTATTGGGGGAGGCCTATGATCAGCAGTGGACATCATGTGGCTGATATGATGAAGTTTGTCCAGACACTTACTTATCGTTACTCATTTTAACGTTTGTTGGTTTGATTTCCTCAAGATGTTTTCCTTCACCATATGAGCGTCGGATAAACGTATATATATATATATATATGTAATTTCGATAATACATTGGGTACGTGGCGGTATTTAAACCTGCACCCTCCAGATGAAAAAATATGAACTATAAGTACATTAAACTTTATTAAGTATTTCAAATCCTTAAAAACCTGTTTTTGCTAGAGAAGACCTATGTTATTTCCTCGTCATTTCCTTGTTTTCATCAGTTTGGAAACATAAGACACACAAGCAGACCAACTTGTCGTTTTTTAAATTATTATTGCTAAGCATCGTAATCATTGTTTACAGATGTCGCTTGAGAAGCGAACTTGTTTGAGAGACTTGAGGGAGCACGTGACTACGGTGATCGCGCAAAACCTCAAGTACATGCGGCGAACTGAGAACCCCCAGTTGAGGGACGCCCTGCTCGAGAGACTGCAACATTTGCACCAAGTTTCATTGGATCTCAGCGTACTGCACACATCAGATCTTCACGAAGAAAGCAAAAAACTAAAGACTTTATTGAACTCTCTTAGTTTATTATCAGAGAATTGGGACATTGATGTTTTTGCGTTAAAGAAATATATCAGTAAGCCTGGTACTAAAAGTTGATATTTAAGATTTTGTAAATAGTGTACATTGCTCATTTTATAAAGTATCTATGTTATTTATTTTTAAAACTAAAGCGTTATTAAAATGTTGACTAAAAGTCTTTCTGCATTTTCATTTATGAAATTCAGTGAAGATATTTATGTTGTTTCTGGCATTTCAATGTCATATTTTTAATTTTATCAATAATTTGAACAGCTGAAATCGCCTTTCTTATTAAAATAATTACTACCTACCATATCTATAGATTCGTTATTCGTCATTATACATTTATTGTACGATTCACGAAAGAAGACTATGCGCAGAAGTCATTTTTTAGGTCCTATTGGGGGTACGGCAGAGGGGCGGGAGTAATATTGTAAGAGCGGGGCAACGCCATTGGTCGGCGCGTTTCTGAGGACAAGGTTGCTCTATCGCTATTGCCTATATTGAATTTGGCGCGCTGACAGTACTCTAGAATACAGTCGGAAGGAAAACTGTTTCATTGCATTTTATTATTTATTGTATTTTTTTTAGTTTGCTGAGCCATTTATTGAAATGGCTTGGGCCTCCTTAAAAGTTATGTAAGTAGCAAAAACATTAAGTGGGATATAAGCTTTGTAATTAATTTTAATAAAGGAAAAAGTTAATCTAATGGGGCCACAAGAATGGAAAAAACTTTGTGACAAAGTAAAATGTATAGAAAAAAATTACATAAAAAGTGATCACATCGTGGATGAGATGACGGAAGAATTAATCATCCGAGTGGAAGATTCTTCGTCGTCAGGTTTTTTGATCTTGTAGTATCTGAAGATGATGATTTTAGTGCAGGACCAGCCCAGTACTTCAAAATCATCGAATCCTGGAACTTCCACGATAGAGGGAATCATGCAATTCGAGGCCAGCGATTAAATTTACTATACTTAGAATATTTTTTGAGGCGAATTAGTTTAATTAATTACATAGGTATCTTTTAATACTGAACATTTATAATGTAATTTGATTAATGAGTTCATTCAAATAAAAATATATTTTGATGTATTTTGTTCATTAGTGTACATGCGCAGACGGCCGCCATTTTTGGTCTTCTTTGGTGAATCGTACTATACTTCTTCATTCTAGTTTTTGTGGTAAACGGTTAACATTTTAGATAAATGGGATACCGGTCGCCATAAATAACTTTAGTACCCAATATTTATAAGAAATTTCATTATTTTTTAGATCGTTTTAAATTATTTTATTTTGGTTAGATTCACGGTTATCATTGATAAATAACAATAAGGGAGCCGTTTACTAGCCTTTTTATTATGATGATGACCCATGTGGTGTAAAGGAAGAGTTGTCGGCTACAACACATAAGGTCTCTGGTTCGATATCATTGCAGTAAAACTGGTTTCTTCATAAATTTACCTTTATAACAAGGTGATATAATGTCTGAAAGTTTACAAAACCCCTATAAAATATCGAAACAGCCTACTTAGTATTGAATAATTAATATTTAGTAGGTGTCTAAATAAATAATAATAATTTTATATTATGTTACTTGCTGCCACGGAACCCTTGATGGGCGAGTCTGACTCGTATTTGGCCAAATTTTCCTAAATAGATCATAATATGAATGCGTTGTTTTTAATTTCAACCTTTTTTGTATTCATGCTTAGTTTCGTTCCAAGAAACCGCTTATCTTAGTGGAACCTACCTATGCTAATAAAACAAAATAATAATAATAAATATTATTTTAATGCTCATATTTCATAGGTCTTTAAAATTCGACATCTTGACGCAGAAAGACGCAGTGTATTTGTGACGAGTGCTGCTACGCCAACCACGGACAAGACTTAACATCGTAGACACAGACTTTTTTACATAAGTTTCTGTAAAAAAAGAATGTGAGTAATAAAAAGCAACTCGTGCAGTTATTTTTTTCGAGAAATGGGTTTTACATAGTCCTCATATTAATTATTGTATTACCAAAAAAATATTTATTTACTTTGTGAGCCGAAGATTTTGACCCACAAATCTCTACAATGTCTACTTTCATTATGCATACTGCAAATGAATACAATGGCGTGCCTGCGTCTGTGTTTCCGGCCACATACAACCCTGTGGCATTCAAAAAACGAGTGAATAGGCTTTTTCTGGGCAAGCTCGCTCCATAAGGATAGTTTTTTGTGATTCTCAGCAGCAGAATGGAGCGAAATAAAATAGATTTGTTTGTAATAATCCGTGTATTAATTTTTCTGTACAAAACAACAAGATGTTATCGCCTTGACCGGCATAGCGAGAGAGTGTTGCCAGATACTAACCAAATTATCTATTTGCTAAACTATATTAAAATATAAATGTTGCCAATCCAACACACCCCTTCAACATTATATTTTAATTTCCATACAACCATTATTTTAACATTATACAAAAGTTTGAATTACACCCCTTTAATGGTTTACCTACCTTTCAACAAATATGCGATTAATATAGGGAAAACTAAACAACATTCCATGTATAAACAAGATATCAAACTTTTTAGTACCTTCCTAGGCATCTATTAAACCTATTTTAATAAACTCATGACAAAATTTTATCCCTTAGTTTAACAAATAGTATTTTTCCTAAAGGTTTAGTAAACAAATCAGCTACATTGTTGTTACTACAAACATATTTAACTTTTATGGAACCAGTTAATAAACTTTCTACAATGTACTGATACTTTATATCTATGTGCTTCAATCTTTTATTACTTTCATTATTCTTTGCTATGTTAATTACACTTTGGTTGTCTTCTAATATTTCAATATCTACATTAAAATATCCAAAATCTTTAAGTAACTTTTTCAAATAGTATCCTTCCATAATACATACACTAAGAGCTACATATTCAGCTTCACAAGATGACAGTGTTACACAAGTTTGTTTCTTGGTGTACCAAGATACTGGACAATTAAAAATATAAAATATTTGACCTGATGTCGACTTCCGGTCTGCAACATCACCAGCCCAATCTGCATCACTGAAACCTTGTAATTTACATTCATTTGTATATTCCTTATCATATTTGTATGTTAAAGATAAATCAATAGTCCCTTTAATGTATCTCAATATTCTCTTTAAACATTTAAACAAAGCTACACTAGCACAATGTACATATCTACTAAGAAATCCTACAGCTACACATAAATCTGGTCTAGTACACGTAGCATACAGAAGACTACCAACTAAACTTTGCAGGCTTTTTCAATTTCAACATTCTCACTTTTATCTCTTTGTAATAATTCAAAATTAAAGTTCTGTTCTATTGGAGTACAAACAGTTTTACAATTCGACATTTGATAAAGATCCAACAACTTTAGCAAATATCTTTTCTGATTAATTACAGTTACACAATTTTCGAGATCCTGTTTAATATGTATTCCCAAATAATTACTGGCTAGACCTAAATCTTTCATCTTAAAGTTATTACATATTGAAGTTTTAAAGTCATTTACTTTGTATTTATCACTACCAAAATACAACAAGTCATCAACAAATAACAGCACATAAATATAGTCATTCACAATATGTTTGAAATATAAACATGGGTCATTCTTCGATCTGAGAAAATTTTCATTTGACATAAAATTATTAAACTTTGTATTCCAATATTTAGGAGACTTTTTAAGACCATAAATTGACTTCTTTAATTTACATATTTTATTACATGGTAATCTCATAAAAACTGTCTCACCTATGTCTCCATAAAGAAATGCTCCGTAACATCCATCTGGTACACTGGTTGTCTTTTCTGGGTGGCTACAGCCATCATGGTTTTAAAGGTAGTTAATTTGGCCACGGGTGAGTATGTCTGGTCATCACAGTTCTTCTGCTGGAATCCTCGAGCCACTAAGCGAGCTTTATACAAAGCTTTTCCATCTGCTTCCTTGACTTTAAATACCCACTTGCTACTTATTATGTTTTCTCCATCAGGAACTTCTGTTACCTCTTCCCATGTATTATTTTCCTCAAGTGTCTTCAACTCTTTATTTATGGCTTCCTCCCATTTACCTTTATCAGGTCTTATCATAGCTTCTTGGTAGGAAATAGGTTCATCACAGCCGTAGCTTAGGAACATATTTTCATCTCCTTGTACATAGTCCTTAAACCAGCTTGGCTTTTTGCTTGCCCTTCTAGGTCTTTCTGTTTTCTGTGAGTTTTCCTGTTGTTCTTCTATGTCTTCCTCTACCTCTTCTTCCAATATTGACTGCTCATGAGAAGAATGAATGGAATCCTGCTCATCTTCACTCTCTATAGTTTCATGATTCTCTCTATTTTCATATTGACTTTCTTGTTCCAAAACTTGATCTGCCTCTTCTTGGGTATCAAAATTAATGTAGTATTTATCCTTTTCTTGTTTTCTGACTCTTTCTTTATTTTCTATACATGGTTTTATAAACACTATATCTCTCTTGATGTCTACTATGTTTCTTTCTGGAAAATATATCCTGTATCCTTTTGTATTTTCTCCATATCCAATGAAATAGCCTAATTCAGCTTTGCTATCAAACTTTACCCGTTTCTGATCAGGAATATGAATGGATACTTGACTACCAAAGACTTTAAGGTTGTTGATATCAAATTCTTTGTTCCACCAAAGTTCATAGGGTGTTTTATCCTTTACTCGACTTGGACCCGTTCTATTGATGATGTAGACAGCAGTATTGATCGCTTCTGCCCACAAATTCTTATTTAGGCCACTTTCCAGAAGCATAGTTCGTGCTGACTCAATGACTGTCCTCATCTCACGTTCCACACAACCATTCTGTTGTGGAGTGTATGACACACTTCTTTGGTGTTGTATTCCATATGACTTTAGCAAGTTTTCCATTTCTTTACTTATAAATTCCTTTGCATTATCACTTCTTATGTATTTCACTATATGACCGGGGTTAACTTGCACTTCTTTCAAATATTGTTTTAAATATTCTATGGACTGACCTTTATTCTTCAGAAAATACACCTTTCTATATTTAGAATAATCATCCTTGATTAGTAGAAAGTACTTTGCTCCTCCTAGTGAAGTTTCTTCTATTTGACCTCCAATATCAATATGAATTACCTCTCCTGGTTTTGTTGCCCTATTAGTACTTGATGGGAAAGGAAACTTATGTTGTTTTCCTTTCAAACATGGCAAACATGTTTCTTCTTCACTATTTTCTAATTTAATATCATGTTTTATTAAGATGCTTTTCACTTGATTTATATCTTGGTGACCTAATTTAGCATGCCATTCCCTCAAACCTGACATACTTTTTCCAACCATTGCACTAGCATTTTGCTGTCTGAATAACATTGTGTACATTTTACCATATCTCTTGGCTACAGCATACACACTGCTGTTTTTGATAAAATGACACTCAGTAGCTGTTGACTCTAACTTATAGCCTTTATCTAGAGCAGCACTCATCGAGAATAAGTTTATCTTGAGGCTCGGCACATACAACACATTGCTTATCAATGTATTTATCCATTTTTCACCATCATATGCCTCAAGGTCAATGTCACCATAACCTAATGCTTTTATGGTTGTCCCATCTCCAATAACAACATCCTTTGGAACTAACAACTTTTTATAGTTAGTAAAATTGTTCATTGTAAAGCACATATGCTCCGAAGCACCACTATCCAAATACCACTTGCTGTTTAAGCTTTTTGCCCCAAGTCCATACACTGACATGACAAATGCGTTTTGTTTTCATCTTCTTTTAGTTGTTTATTGCCCTTGTTATACCAACACTTTTCTTTTGTATGTCCCCGTTTTTTACACTGTTTACAAAATGGAGTATCTTCGGTCTTATCACTTTTGTTCTTCTTAGCTTTACAATCTTTTTTATAATGTCCCACTCTACCGCAATTAAAGCATTTTCTTGTTTTAGTATAACTTTTGAATGCTGTAGAACCACTGCTTTCATTGTTCTGGTACATTGTAATTCTTTGCTCTTCTATAATGAGTCTGGCTGTCAACTCCGACAGGTTTCGCTTTTCTACTGGTACAGAATCCCATGCAGAGACAAAGTGTCGAAACTTTTCACCCACCGAGCTTATGATTTTTGTAACAATCATGTTTTCCGCAATTTCACCTTTTGCTTGTCTTATTTGCGCTACAAGTGATTCTATCCTTGCTACAAATGTAGATACATCTTCCGAGGTATTGTACCTTTCTTCGAAGAACCGTTGCTGTAATATGTGAAGTGACACATCGGATTTTTGTTCATAAATTGTGTTTAGCTTGTCCCAAATTTCTTTAGCAGTTTCACAATTTTGCACATGCAGCATAGCTGTGTTACCCAATCTACTTACTATTACTGCTTGGGCCTTGGCATCCGACCTCTTCCACGTGGCTTTGTCGTCATCTTCTGGACATTTTGACGAGCCGTCCACCACGTCGTAGACATTTACCGCCTTTAATATGACCTTAACTTGGAATTTCCATGTATGCCAGTTACCGGCATTTTCAAGCAACAAGCGATTATTCGTCGCTTCAAATATTTCGCCCTCGCCGTCCATTTTGTTTGCACCACTGCTTGACCACAGCAAACCACACCTACGCTTAACCACGTGTTCAGAGCAAACAATTTATTTATATTTCGCTCCGGGCGACTGGGCCCATAACCTTTTGTGATTATCAGCAGCAGATGGAGCGAAATAAAATAGATTTGTTTGTAATAATCCGTGTATTAATTTTTCTGTACAAAACAACAAGATGTTATCGCCTTGACCGGCATAGCGAGAGAGTGTTGCCAGATACTAACCAAATTATCTATTTGCTAAACTATATTAAAATATAAATGTTGCCAATCCAACAGATAGTATGTGCTTAAGAGCATGCCCATCATGAAAAAAAAAGTCTTACCTAAAATACTGCTATCAGTATAATTGGGGAAGAGCTGGTGGTACGGCTTGAGCAAAAAAGCCAACTCGACGCCCACCACTCCTGACAAGTAATCGCTCAGTGAGCCAGCCACACGGACATCGTTGCTGCTTTGGTGTACCTAAAAATAATTATTATTTATGGTCGAATTAATGGTTGGTCTGTATAAAATGTTTGTATCAAATATCTATATATCTAAGTGAACATAATTTGTTCACATTACTTGGAACAGGTGGAAAGAACTGAAACGTTAACTTCAATATCAATCTATGATAGCAATAACTAACATTATGAGCAACATGGCATTTATTTTGGGTGGACTTAAGATGATTGATCTGAGCTATGTGGATATTATAGACACAGCTCGAGTATGTACTATACGTTTTAGTTTGTAATTTTTCGTCATACCTACACTAATACCAAAACTAAATATATGACCTCATAAAGCGTCATCGGTAATCTTGACTGCCGTGGCTGCATATTCACCGATGTCTTGTAGAGTACGGTAGTTGCTTGTTGCCTTGTTGAGTATCTCCATGGATATACTATTAACTCCTAGAAAAAAACTACTTTTTGTATCAACATTCTATTACATAACTGCCTTCGTATTCTAGTGGTCTGAGTTTACATAGTTGCATGATCTCGGTGTCGAGGAGGAGGAGACCGCATTGAAAGAGTCACCGTGCGATTTTTTCCTGGTTTGGTTAGGACTTTGCAAGCCTGTTTCACCTGATTGTCCGAAAATAAAGGCGGTTCCGTGCATCACTCCCGGCTACAAATTAAAATACTAGTCGTAACACCATCAATCCACAATTAGCCCACGTGATAGCGCGTCGGCGGCTCATTGGTGTTGACTGTTGCCTTACGATCTGGGGGTGCAGGTTCAAATCCCGCCACATACCAATATGTTTTCGAATTTTCGAAAATATATGTACGTTTATCCGACGGTCTTTCGGTGAAGGAAAACATCGTGAGGAAACCTGCGTGCGCCTGCGAAGAGATTCAAAAGATGTGCGTGAAGGTGGCCAATCCGCACTGGGCCCGCGTGGACGACTAAACTACATAAACAACGGCGATCAGGCGAGGGTCATGGGGGTCATAATCCCCCCTGAGCTATTTTAAAGTATGTACTATACTCACAAGATACCTTATAAGTTCTTAACTTGACTACTATTATGTGACCCCCTCCGAGCGCCTAACCTGGATCCGCCCTTGTATATAAACACCCTATACGGGTAGGCACGTGCCCTTCGGTGGGGATGCACAATGAGCTGACGATTTTGGTGTCCCCAACCTAGCCATGCCATAGTGTGACGTTATAGGCCTTATGTTGATGATTATGTTATATTGTTATGATGAAGAGTAGGTATGTAGTTTAAATAGTTTACTGACCTTCTTTGGTACAAAACTACGTGAAGGTGTATTGTTAGGTGGACGAGGTCACGAGATTTCTACATATTTGCGTATCGCCTGCGCCTCGCTTGTTGAAATGGCTCAGAGCCTGGTAAAATTGAGAGCAGCGTTCCTGGAGCTTTTGCCATCGTCTGGAACATTAGGATCACAGTTTTATGTATAAACAAAACGAAACCATCCAGCGTTGCACCTGAATATGTAGCAACAGAAAAGGGGAGATTTTTGTCCAGTAGTGGCTGAGATAGGTGAAGAGAGAGCGTACAACTCACCTAGTGGTAATTGACAACGACTTTTTAAGGATTATAGATCGGAATCTTTTTTAAGTTAGGTAACTGGTTTTTAAATTTTAGCCCGTTGCAGAAAATGTTTATAAGTAGTGATGCTATGTACAAAACTTTCATTCCTATCACCGATGGAGTGTTGATGTTTGGTTTGGTTGTTGAATTTGGATTACACTATATATTTAATAACTATTTAGTTTTATGTATAGTTCCTAAAAAGTTATCTATTATTCAATAATTTAATCCATACTAATATTATAATGTGAAAGTATCTCTGTCGTCTGTCTGTCGTCTGTCTGTCTGTCTGTTTTGTTACGCTTTCACGCCTAAACGGCTGAACGGATTTTATTGAAACTTGGTATGTTGATAGTAGGTAGCCCAGAATAGGTTTTAGGCTACTTTTTGTCCCCTAATATGGGGTTGGAAGTTTGTATGGAACATCCCGCAATTTGGTAGTACGACGCTGAAATTGTATGCGGAGTATATGTCAGAAACGAAAAAATATGGCATTTTTTTTTTTTTCAAAAATCCACCCTCAAACCCTTCAAATAGGGGAGGAAGTGTCATATTCGATTTTTCGCAGTTTTAAGGTAGATTTTATTGAAACTTGGTACGTTGATAGTAGGTAACCTAGAATAGGTTTTAGGCTACTTTTGTCCCGTTTTCACCCCCCCACTTCCCTCAAATGGGGGTTGGAAAATTTGAATGGAACATTCCGCAATTTGAGAACGACGCTGAAATTTAATGTGCGGACTGTTTGTCAGAAACGAAAAAATATGGCTTATTTTTTTTTTCAAAAATCCACCCCAAACCCTTCAAATAGGGGAGGAATATCATATCCGATTTTTGGCAGTTTTAAGGTAGATTTTATTGAAACTTGGTATGTTGATGGAAGGTAACCTAGAATAGGTTTTAGGCTACTTTTATTCCCGCTTTCACCCCCCACTCCCCTAATATGGGGGTTGGAAGTTTTATGGAACCTTCCGCAATTTTTGTAGTACGACGCTGAAATTTGGTATGCGGACTATATGTCAGAAACGAAAAAATATGGCATTTTTTTTTTTTCAAAAATCCACCCTCAAACCCTTCAAATAGGGGAGGAAGTGTCATATTCGATTTTTCGCAGTTTTAAGGTAGATTTTATTGAAACTTGGTATGTTGTTAGTAGGTAACCTAGAATAGGTTTTAGGCTACTTTTTGTCCCGTTTTCACCCCCCACTTCCCTCAAATGGGGGTTGGAAATTTGAATGGAACATTCCGCAATTTTTGTAGAACGACGCTGAAATTTGATGTGCGGACTGTTCAAACGAAAAAATATGGCTTATTTTTTTTTTCAAAAATCACCCCCAAACCCTTCAAATAGGGAGGAATATTCATATCCGATTTTTGGCAGTTTTAAGGTAGATTTTATTGAAACTTGGTATGTTGATAGAAGGTAACCTAGAAAAGGTTTTAGGCTACTTTTATTCCCGCTTTCACCCCCCACTCCCCTAATATGGGGGTTGGAAGTTTGTATGGAACATCCCGCAATTTTGGTAGTACGACGCTGAAATTTGGTATGCGACTATATGTCAGAATCGAAAAAATATGGCATATATTTTTTTTCAAAAATCCCCCCAAACCCTTCAATAGGGAGGAAGTGTCATATTCGATTTTTCGCAGTTTTAAGGTAGATTTTATTGAAACTTGGTATGTTGATAGTAGGTAACCTAGAATAGGTTTTAGGCTACTTTTGTCCCGTTTTCACCCCCCACTCCCCTCAAATGGGGGTTGGAAGTTTGAATGGAACATTCCGCAATTTTTGTAGTACGACGCTGAAATTTGATGTGCGGACTATTTGTCAGAAAGGATAAATTAGCATTTTTTTTTATTTTTCAAAATCCACCCCCAAACCCTTCAAATAGGGAAGGAAGTATCATATTCAATTTTTTGCAGTTTTAAGGTAGATTTTATTGAAACTTGGTATGTTGATAGAAGGTAACCTAGAATAGGTTATATATATATATATATATGTTTTTTTTGTAAATAGAAGGGGGAAGCCTATGTATATATATATATATATCCACAAAATTGACTCCAAAACCTTTTAAATTGGGGGAGGGGGGGAGAAGGGGATCCGTTTTTGGAAATGGACTCCAAAACTTTTAAACTTGGGCGGGGGATTCCTATGTATAGTATTATATATGTATACATAATTTTCTTTACAAGTTTACAAGTTTTTAACAGTTTACAAGGTAGAAAGCTAAAATAAGTATGATGGCTATTTGTCATGAACAATAAATCTTGCATATTGAAGTTTTTGCAAACCGGTCCTTAAAGCCTTAAATAAGAAAAAGAAAAAGCAGTGTTGCAGTGTTGAAATTATTCTGTTTTCGTTAGCAAGTGGATGGCTCCACTTTCCTGGTAACGAAAACAGAATAATTTTGTCATCCCGAATTTAACGTGGGCGAAGCCGCGGGCAAAAGCTAGTAACGTAATATTTTCACATCCTTAGCGCTGCCATGCGCTTCCACATGATAATTATCATAATAATAATCTAACTAATCGAATCGAAGCAGGTGCTAAATACGCAATAAGCATGTGAATGCCTAACCTTGCCAGTGATAAGCAAAATTTCGATTGATGTTGGTACCAAAGCACGTTTGGTTCACGTTCTCTTTATCTATGTTCTTGTGCCAGGGAGGGTCGAGTGCCATTTCTTGCGGTCATATTCCGAGTCCACACAGTTGGATCCACGGGGCGAAGGCTGCGGAGGTTTTGTGTAAAATGCAACCCGTCGGGATTTGCCATCGGTATCAAATACCTGTAAATTATAAAGACAAGTCACAACACTATTTTTTAAGACAATTTGTATCTAATCTTATCTACTAGTAACTACTTATTATGTTATTTAATAGATTTATTATTTATCTGTAAAATATGTAGATGATGTAAATTATAAATTCAACGAATCATTATTTGTGGAACACAGTTGCTTCCAAGTACAAGAGTGTCTTACCCAAACAGTAACAAAACACCGGAGTAACGATCTCTATGAAATAGACATACTTAAATATCGTAAATATATAATTTTCACACTCAGCTTTTAAAAATGACAGATAAGAGTAGAGTAAAGTTCAATTATTATTTATTTTGCCAAATTAAGTTGCATTACAAACCTGTGTTCATCAGATGGAGTGTTGAAGAAAACCAAAAACTATATAGATAGTAATTATTTTCCGTTAACACTGCCCCCGTTCCAAATTTACATATCACTCTATATTTTTTATTTAAATTAGTTATTAACGAGGATTAGAGAATGGAATGGCAAAGCTACAAACCAGTCGTAGTCGTTGAAGAATGGCGTCTGATAGTTAGAGTCGTATAGCAATTTGTCGGCAAGTTCTAAAATTGCGTTTGGCGCTCCCCACGCTAACCCGTTGAGAGCTGTAAAACACCAGTGATTATTATTAATCTTTCTGTTATGTAGATGTCACCGGAAAATATTAAGAACCGAAAATTGATTATTTTCCTGGGAAATTTATACACTTTAGCAGGATTCTACACTGGAGATAAATTGTATTATTTTTAAGCCTATATTTTCGCAATTTATTGGTGTGACAAACTGTTGTGACTAGGAATCAGGACTCATTTATCTCTGGTGTGGAATCCTACGAACGTTTATCAATTTAATAGAAAATTGAATAATTTGCGGCTCTTATTATTTTCAGAAACTTGTAGCAGTTCACAGAATACATAGACTTTCAGTTTGAACAGTGTAGTGCATTATGTTTAGGAGAAAAAATGGTGTGACATACGAACGGACAGACAGGCAGACATGACGAATCTATTTTAGGGTTCCATTGTTTGCCATTTAGTTACGGAGCCCTAAGTACTGAGGATCCCTGTAAGATATGGAAGATGTATAATTGCCAATGATAATTTTTAAACTGTTATATTGCTTAAAAATTATCATAACTGTACTTAATGTTTGGTAAGATAAATATATGTGAATATCCACTGACATTCACACAACGCCATCTAGCCCAAACTCAGCATAAGCCTGAAATATGGGTACTAAACAACAGTTAAATCATAAAATAATTTTATACTTTTTTCATTAATAATTTATGTACATAGAAACCCAGACCAAAACCAACCGACATGTTCATACACACGAATGTTTGTACTGCCCGGGGGTCGAATTCTGAACCATTGGTAAACTAGCCAACGTCTCAACAATAACACCATATGGGTCGCAAGCTATCAGATACTTTTTATTATAAACGTAAGTTAATATACTAATCCAATATACTGGTTAGAAAAGTGATACCTCCTACAATCAGAATACCAGGCTTTTTGCTTTGCTTATCGCTGTGTAGTTCCAGTGCTAATATACTTCGGTTTTCGAATGTCGTCGGCTCTAAATACACCACTCGAGAAACTTCTTCATCTTCAAGCGTCATCCGTTTAGCTTCCTCTAATAGTGTGTTATGGCTCACGTAGTAAGCAAACTTAAGGCTAGAGCCTAAAGAACGTACCGTTCTCATTTTAGCCCCCGATCTAAAAAAGTTGGTCTATCTTAGAAAAATATAAGTACTTATGCCAACGGATAAATACGAGAAAAGAATCTTTATCAAACATATTATTAATTCATCATCATCAGCTCATCATACGTACCATGATAGGCCTTAGTCGACTACGTGCGTGTTGGCCAACTTCACGCACAACCTTTGAATTTCTTCGTAGACGTGCGCAGGTTTCTGCACGATGTTTTCCTTCACCGTAAGAGCGTCGGATATGAAGACGCACATATGATTTCATAATTTGGAAATACATTGGTGCATATCGGAATTTGAACCTGCACCCTCCAGATCGGAAGGCAACAGTCCACACCAAGGAACCACAGATACTCCGAAACTATTATTCAATCGATTTTTAGTAATGAAACAAAAATAACATTGGACGGGATCGACGGCTTATCCTTCCAAATTACAAAGAGATTCGAAGTAATATTTTTTGCTCACATTTGAGTCAACGTTAGTAATTTGCATGACTGTCAACCGAAAGTTTTGTGTTGCAGAATATTAAGAGGTACGTATATTATGAGGAATGCTCCACGAGTTGACATAATTGTAACTAGTTACTTACTGTTCAAAATTTCGTGGAGGAAATAAAATCATGAATATAGAGCCAAAAAAATACAAAACTGCGATCAAATATATTTTAATTTGTAACAACATTTCTGTAGGGTAAATGTTATTTATTTTTATTAAACAGCATAAATTAAATCTAGGACGTGTATGTTTTTGACATTACTAGAGGTGCTGTAAGTTTACGTTTTCTCTTATGTCTGAAACTGAGAACCCTTTTGTTTTTAGAACCTATATATTAAATTAAGCTATAGATACAATAATAGATATTATATAATATAATATATAGGTTATAGATTCCAAGGTTTCTCAGCTTATTTATTTTATGTATGTATTTATACATAGTATTACTTCTGTTAGACAAAGAGGATTTCATATAAAAACTTTTTATTATTCAGAACAATAACTTCTGGCCACTTTATCTGCAGCACATAATTTATTTATTACACTTTTTTGACAAAATACAACATGCCATGTCAAAATATTGGATTTTTATTAACATGAGAGTTTGGATAATTTTGATATATTAGGTTTTACACAGATTGTTATTTGCTTAAATTTATCGAACGTCACGTATGATGATAGTTATCCCGTATGTCCAATCAACTGTGTAGTGCATGACATGAAAACCACGTAAGGGTTATTGAATAAACGTTAACTGATAGCATACTTTACAGTTTTTCGCAGAAAAGGGCACATACAGAATACAAGATGGAAAGCAAATCTTGAAACAACACAAGAATTCATAGTAAAAGTTTAGATGACGAGTTGACAACTCCAAATACGAAACAATTGTGGCAATTAACATCCAGCCAGTAACTAAAGGTGGTGAAAAAATTATCGTGGGGGTTATAGTCCCTTCAGTTACTACGATGCTATCTACCTTAGACGCCTCACGGGACTATACACGTTTTGTTCCCCCTACAACAGTGCCTGTTAGCCAAGTAGATGAGGAACTCTATCTCGCACCTGCAATACCTCCAAAGTCAATAGATGTAATCGTTCCAATTAAACCAAAAGGTACATTCTTGTTTGAATAGATATCCATTGACATTCACACAACATCTAGTCTCAAACTAAACGTAAGCCTATGAGTGTTGAACTACGGATAATCGTACTTATATACTTTTTTTTTGGAAATACATACATAATTATACATTATAAACACACAGACCAATAAAACTCCACAGACATTCACACAGCACCACCTAGCTCCAAACTAAGCATTAGCCTTTTATATGGAAAACAAAAATACTTTAGACTTTTTCTCGTAAATAAAATGTGTATTGGCACAAACAGACATGTTCATGCACGCAAAAGTTTGTACTTCCCGGGGATCAAACCATTATACCAAATGGATTGTCAAAATGTAACAATTTTAATTTGGGCTATTCATACTTTTCTGATTATAAAAAATAGGACGACACTCGCTGCGTGATGAAAGCCCTCCGGCAAGTCCACAGTTTCTTGCGCGTACACCAGCACTTTTGGCTCGCCAGTATGCTCCAATTGCACCGGTAGCTTTTACACGCCGCCACCATGTCACCATTAAAACCACTTACTTCTACTCTATATGTAAGTATATTACTATTTCATCCTGTTTAAAAATGTTTTAAATTGTATTATGTTAATATTTTAAATATAATTGCATAACAGAAATCTGAGGAATCAGTGACTATTAGTGAAAAACCAACAAGAACTTCCGCACTACCAGATATTTCTTGGCCTTCACGAACAGATGCTATACCTGATGAGAGATTGATTATATATTAAAGAGATTACTCCACTGGGTTTTAAACATTTTTTGACTAGAGTACTCACCAATTACCGTTAAGTCCAATTAGAACATCACTTCTGATAACGACCCATCTATTGAAGATGATAATGAAGATATAATAAATAATGGTCAAAGTACTGCAATTCAGATACCTCTTCAAGACACGAAAGTTATAAAGATAATGACGATCTATATAACATGATGTTTTATAATGATGAAGATTCAGAAAGAAGTAGCAAAACAAGTGAGCGCATTGAAAATTACAATGAAAAAAATAATCTAAGTGACGATATTGATAGAACTTCTGGAAAACTTCAATCGACTCTTACTGAGGTAATTAATTTCTCAGAAACTATGACAACATATGCTGATGAGGATGAATTAAATATTACCGAAACTAGCCCTTATGTACAAACATTTAACCCTATTGTTCCGCAACCCGTAACGATAATTTCTTCAAAAGAAAAAACCAGAGGAAAACGAAGACCAGTTTGTAATTTACTGAAACTTAGGCAACTTAACTTCAATTCACCACGTACGTTGCCAGAGGTAAAATATTCACTTTTTAAGAAACCTAACATAAATATTGTGTTAGTAAGCAATCTTTACAAATAAAATGTAATTTACAGATTGTTTCTCAACTTAAACAGTGGGCGGAAAATAGTCCGGTTGCAAAGTGGGAAGATATTACTCATGGCAACCTTACAACTATGGAAAACCCTATTTACATGATGATTGTGGATGACCCAAGTAGTGGTCAAATAATATCGGCAAAGCAGACTGTTATGTTAATAGCAGGTGTATACCATTAAAATGTTGTTTATTTGTTAATATAATATTTTGAACAATATTTATAATATAACATTTGTCGTTTAAATTTTATTCTTTACTGTTCTAGGAATTCAAGGTCGCGATCACGCAGTTGCAGCCGCTATGTATGTTTTATATCAGCTCATTGAGCGCAGTGAAGCTCATTCAGATTTGCTTAGCAAATACCGTTTTTGGATAATTCCCGTTTTTAACCCAGACGGATATGATTATTCCATGACATTTCCCCAAGTTAGTTGTTCTTTAAAAAATTAGTTCAAAATGAATTTCCATAAGAACATCATAGTATTATTTATTGACATTACGAAATACTATATAATAGAGCATATTTGATAGAATTTTGAGCTGTATTAAAATTTTAAGAGAGCCGCTAAATAACTACCCATAGTTTGTGCTTGCAGCACAGGGAATGGTCAAAGAATTTGCGTCAAAACTGGGACTTTTGCAAGAGCCGGGACTCATGCGAGTCCTGTAGTATGTACGGCCTGCGTTGCACCGTGCAGCAATGCTATGGCGTGAACCTGGATCGTAACTTTGAATATCAATGGATACCTCGTTAGTAAATTTAATAGAGTTAATTATTATTGTCGGATTTTTTTTTCTGTTACCTTACTTACCTACCTATATACTTACATAGTAAGTCCACTGCGTAGTAGGTCTTCACTATCATGAAACTTATGATATCTAAAAATGTTTATATAGTGTACTTTTATGTTTTTTTCTTCAAACAAACTTCCCATCGTCCCCGTATTTTAAGGTGTCACTCTCAAGAGTATGTCGACCTATTGATTGGATTAAGGTATTTTTCAAATAGACTTAGTCGATAGTCTTGAGAGTGACACCTTAAAATACGGGGACGACGGGGAGTTTGTTAGAAACTGCAAATATCAAAATTCTATAGTTTTAAGTGTGATAAGAGTTGGATTTTAATCCTTAAAAAATATATTTTTATTTTTGAGTACTGTTTTTTAAGTTTTCAAGATTAAAATCTGCAAATTGGTGAAACATTGATTTTGATTGTGCAAATAGCTGAAGAACTACAAACGGAGCATCCTTGCGGATCGTTGCATGCCGGTGCCCGGCAACTAAGCGAAGCTGAGACATGGGCTCTGACGCACTTTCTTCATGAGAAACGCATGCCACTGTACACCTTCATCGCTTTCAAAGAAGGGGAAGTACTTGTTAGTATATAATTTTTTTTTTAATGTAAGTGTGTGGCGAGAGCTCTCCCCTTTTTAAAAGTTCGCGACATATTTGCGATCCGTTCATCGTAGTCGCGTTGTTCTTTTTAACTTACTATTGCTGATGGCCGCGGATAGCCTTACAACTTCACGAGAAAATTGGCAAGCGCATAGAGCTCTTAGCCTTAAGTATTTTCCCAACAAGCTACAAGTTGTCCGTCCCCAAGCGGGACACCCTTGGCCTAGTAAATAAATAAATAATTTATATCAGTAAAAACTTAAATCTAATGATGATGTGTATTGGGGCCTCCATTTAAGCAAACGGTGTCTATGTTTGGAGACTCCGCTCTTCCGTAGCCTAAAAGTATTTACATTACAATAAATCTAAGTAAAAATATAAAAACAATAAAACAGACAAACAAGTTTGCGTGTGTTGTGTGCATGCGTGCGGGCGTACGTCGGCCTAGTAGGTACCTATAACATAAGCATACGTATACGAGCAGTAATTTTTTAATTATTATAATTAAATTATCATTTGACATATTGTTACATTACATTATTATCATAACTATTATATCTTTTTGGTAAGTAGAGTAGGTGTTTTTAGTACATGAAGTCAAGCGTAGTTCCTAGATGGAGTATGAGATTTTTTTCTCAGGAAAAGCAAATATGGTTAAGGATAGGAATCAGCGCTAGGTACTCACGTTTGTTTGACTTATTTTATTTGAATTGCCCTTATGAAAGATTTGATTTAAGTGAGTACAAGACCTTCCTTTTTATCGAACATTCATCTTTGTTAAGTTTCGAGGCGATTTACTATTATGTTGATAAATGTTTATTACTTGTTTCGACATAAGAACACGATCGTTTATTTTAAACTACATGCACAAAAAACATTGTTTGGCTAAAAAAAAGCATGTTACTAACATTTTGTTTCCAAAAAATCAAGAATAAAATTGGCTGGTAGTGAAAATACCCAAACTATGTCATGAACTGGCCTGATGTTGAATTCTTTCCATTCAACAGCTCGACATATTGAAAGCTTGTTTCTTGTAGCTATTGGATAAGAAGCGTAAGCTGCTTATGTACACGGATTGATATAGTAGCGCGATGTATCGTAGTTATTCCAATAGTTCTCAAGCTCCAAGCAAAGCGACGGATTATTTGGTCTTCTATTATTTTTGTTTGTACTTGATAGCAATGGCAGGTGGGCTGTTCATTTTAAACCACACAATCTCCTATGGTGTTGAAGCCTTTACGGAAACATTCTAGCTCTCTATATTTTAATGTTAATAATCACATGTGCATTACAATAAATAGTCTATAAAGACACCAACATTTATTTTTGGTAATTAGGAAATAGTTAGGCATATTGAGTAAGCCTTTTGATGTTAAGTTATTAGGTTTGAATATGACAATCATTATGATTAAATGATGCATTTAAGATAGTGGTAATGTATTATTACCTTAACTATTATAAATAAAGTATTATATTTTATCAAATAAAAAACCAACACTATCTAGGGATTTCTTAGATAATTTTAAATTATTACTTTTGATCCGGTATCATTGTCTGGTTTTTCTATCGGTGATCGTTTCGTATCGGTACGTATTTATCGGTACATTCATGAACCTAGACGGCGAAATGGGAAGACTTATCGGAGTTAATATTCTCGTTAATACTTGTGTTTTAAATTGGATTGTTCAAAAATTAATAGTTAAGCCTTGCAGTTTTTCCTGTAATAAGTTTAGTCCTATGAAGTTGATTTTTATTTCTTTTATTTCTACCAGACAAAACACCATTTAACCAGTGAACCTTACTTATAAATTACCTTGGCCGATTTTTCTGACTTACTGAAAATCACTATTCTGCAACATATTTAATTCGAGTGAAGTATTTGTATTTCAGTATTTATCGACATATTTAATCATGAAGATGCATGTTGAAATCGATAACAGCATTGCATCATCAGTAATGGTATCTATTACTAAATTAGCATGATATAAATCAGTATTGATAAATTTTAATTCTGACATCTCAATTAGGAGGGTAACTGATTCTTATTTATCTGTGACATCGCTGGAAATAGATAGTAAGGCAAAAATAAAGTTGTTTAAGGAAAAATTGAATAAGAAATATAGAAAGAAAATACAATGGTAGAACGTCATTTTGGACACTATGTAAGTAGTAGGTAGATGAACTTGAACACAATATGTTAATAGAGTTTCATTTTTTTAACTTAATTACTTGTACTTTTATTATTTTTCAGGGTGTAATGTATCCATATTCGCATACAAGAAAATTGCGAGCCTTTGATCATGTTTATGTAAGTAAAATCTCTTCTCAGGTATGTTTAGCTAATGTATTTTTGTAAAGGTTGATGAACTTTAGAAAGGATTTTGAAAATTATAATTCAAGATATAAGTGGTTATAAATCCATAAATTAAAGACTGTTCATATTCCATTTTAACATGAAGAAGATATGTGAGTAAGTGAATGGACAAGTATTAAATATCTATTGAACAGGGTGATCCCATAACTTTCAAGGTAAATATATAAGACTTCTTATTTCAGTTCATCATCATCAGCTCATTAAACGTACCCCACCCTACCAAGGTTATCCGTATAGGGTGATTAAGCCTAAGTTGTCCACGCGGTTCCAGTGCGGGTTGGACGACTTCACGCACAACCTTTGAATCTCTTCGCAGGCGTGCGCAGGTTTCCTCGCGATGTTATCCTTCACCGTAAGAGCGTCGGATAACGTACACATATTTTACGAAAATTCGAAAACACATTGGTACGTGGTGGGATTTTACACTCAGCTGTCTCGGTAGGAGGGCAGCAGTCCACACCATTGAGCCACCGACTACCATTTCAGTTAAAAGACTATAAAAAAGTCGAATTATCCTCTAGCAATCCTGGTAGGAAATTATGGCGAGTTAAATTATTCTGTTTTGCATTGCTAGAGACAACGAGCTTCGCGTGCGGCATCTGCTGCCTTCGTTATAAGCGGAAGACCGTACGTCGCCGGCCAGACGTCAGAATTCTTGCGTTCGTATTAACAGATTTTTTTAAGTTGGTTTTAATCACTCCCCTATTCCGTCACCTTATAAATCCTTTTTCATCAACTTATTTGAAGATGGAAAATGGAGGAATCTTTGTTCAGCTGTGGACTGCAATAGGTTTAAGAGATTTGAAGGACGACAACGCAGTCATTGAAACACTCCAGAGGAGTTGCGAGTGTCTGTTGGTTGCGGTATCAGTTAACATCAGGCGAACAGTCTTTTGCTCGAGTACCAATGCAAAAAAATATAAACATTCTGTGACGACAATTAATGGAGTTGACTGCATTGATTGATCTGCGTGATATATTGAGCTGCAATTTTACTAGATGGTAGACTTGGTACTGAGTCGTCTAGGAAGGTACCATCGCAGTGCCAGATATGGTCCTGTGAAATAGGAGTGTTTTGAACTTCTGTTTAGGGATGAGGTCACTGTAGCTAGTAAAATTACCGGGTATAATGAGACCTAACGTCTCAGGTGACGGGCGCAGATCAGTGTTGACTCAAAAAAATGACTTCTTAGGTACTGTTATTATTTTTTTCACCACTGGATCTGTAATTTTCAGGCGTATCACTTACCACCAGGTGATCAGTGCGCTTCCTATCTTCCGATTAACTTATATTATAACATAAAAAATAGTATAATTATTGTTACATACAGCATTTAGCCCTAAATATATCAACTTACTTGATGGTGTCTTGGGAGAGGATAAACTTTTTAAATATATATACAATGAATTTGCTTTTTAAATAGAAAACACCCAGCCCAATGTAAACAGACATGTTCATATAATTATATAGACGGGGACCGAACCCGGAACCCTTGACCTATATATACAAAATGGAACATAAATCTTAAACTCTAATCGTGAACACAGATGAATTTTTAGTGTATTTTGGCGAGAAATTATTTGGAAAGCTCTACTTGTTACTTTTGTAAAACACTAAGGTACCTTACATAGGAACATTTTAAATCGCATATAGGCCAGTTAATATTTTGTAATATCTATAACAACAAAGTCGAATACATGGTTTGTGAGGTTAAATGATTAGATAAGAATTGTCTGTTTTGTTGACAGCACTTTACGCTGGTGGAGTGGAGGACTGGGTGGACGGCCACCTTGGTATCGACAACACGTACACAATAATGATGTTTCGACCCACGGACTCATACAACACGAAGTTAATCACTGAGGTAACTAATATGAGATATCAGAACGAAGATAGCGGCTTTTAGTAGTAGAAATTTTCTCCCGGACAAAATAACTGAAAGTAGAGCCATTTGTTTACATTTTGAAGAATAGGGAACTTACACCTTTCTCTAATTTCATTGAAAACTAGCATATTTAAGCTCTGGTATGACACCAGTGTTGCTGTAACCATACTTTAAACGACCGTACGTGACACACCGTAGTTGAAGCTGAGACGGAGTTTCTTCGACTGTATTTTGTAAATAGTCTTCTACTTTGTTTTTCGTATTTTTTTTTCTTGTACGAGTACCTTTCACTTTCATTTAAGTGCAATTGTATAAATGTCGCCGCCATCTGGTTAAATTAGCCATCCAATTGGATGCCTAGGCCGTTCGTTAAACGGCGGCATTCAATTAAATGGCTGAAGTACAACTAGCCATGTCGTTGACCGCAATGTTTAACCAGATGGCTGAACGTAGTCATTTAGTTACTTTTAATTGGCACTTATGTTTGACATCTCCTTTGGATAAAGCCTTAAAATACGAAGGTCTAGGCCAAAAGGGCATCCCCCGTTATAGAATCGAATGGAATGGAAACTGTTAAATAAAAATCAAAATGTATTGTGTTTTGGTGTTACAGCGCGTGGTCCACGAAGCGTATGCAGCGATGGACACGTTACTTCTACAGAGTATCGAGCCCTTGGGCCCACCGCCTGTTTCCTCAAGAGAGTAAATAGCGTTTCAGCAACGCGTTCAAATGGCCTGTTATTTCCATAATTGTATTTGTGGCTGTTCAATTTAGATAATTTGTGATCATAAATATTTATCGATAAATAAATAAGATTTTATATTATCAAGCTTTTTATTAATTTCCTGGTGGTTATTGGTGTTTATTTCATCGTATTTGAGAAATAGCGCCTGTGTTATTAAGTCGAAGACAATCAACGTATTGGAAAATGATATACAGAAACATGTAGCGAAGTTTCTACAATACATATATATTTTACTTTATCAAGTAAATAATATATGTTCCATTTATAATATATTATTATATATTTTAATTTAGTCAACAAATAATACAATGGTTTATAGACATTTTATACTTTTGAAGTTTTTCTTCTAATTCAATAATGTTTACTCAATGGTCATGGTGGTTCATAACCAAATGGCAATCAACTGAATCCTTACGGATTCATGTCTGTCAGTCTGTCCGGCCGTATGTCACACCCTTTTTCTAAGAATTGTTGAAACTTTATAAGTATATCCCATGAATAACATTGCATGAAAAATGTTCCAAAACGACCACATAAGGTTTACCATGTGAAAAATATATCATATCTCATGTAGAGCCATAGCGTAGAGCTAACTTCAAAATTCTAGGTATCAAGAAGTATGTATGGCGTCGCCGATTGGCTACCGTCGTGGAGTGATGCCAATATTTTGTTTCTAAACTGAAGTAAGAATAATGTATTTTTTTAATAATACAATATTTATATTGATGTTATAAGAGCCACAGTAAACACTTACCTACCATATCATCATCATACGCCCATTATATGTCCCCCCCACTGATGGGCGCGAGCCAACCCGAAAAGGGCCATAGACGTACACGCAGGCCCAGTGTGGAATTGCGTACTTCACGCACAACCTCTGAATCTCTTCGCTGGCGTGCGCAGGTTTCATCCTCCTCAAGATTTTAACCTGCACCCTTCAGATCGGAAGGCAAGAGTCCTCACTAATGAGTAACGCTCTACCATACCTACTCGTACCAAATACATTTTCCAATTTATTCATTCATAAGCAAAATAATCTTTTCTAAATGTTTACTAATAATGTGAACTTATCGCGCATTTTCAAATTTTTTTTTCTTAAAACTTTGCCTACGGTTTTTTAATTAGTGTTTCAGGACTCGTCACGTTAACATGGCAACTAATATTCTTCCGTTAACTTTACCATGCGACTGATAATTTTAATGCATGTAATAAACATTAATATTTTAATCGCATCGCTTCAAATATGCGTCAAATCAAGATTTCGAACTACGTCATAAATTGATACTGACTTTTTTATATTGATAAGACGAGGCCTATTTTGTATTGAGGTATCCATCTTATTGTTCTCGAAATACAAGACATCCTTATATGGTAGCTGTGTGACTACCTCAATGAATGTCATATTTGTAGTCGCAACCGTTTTATGCTTTCTGCAGATATCTTTAAGTCAGGTGTGAAGTAACAGGTGTGTAGAGTCATCTGTAAAATAAATAAATAGATAATCTATTAAATATATAAAAAGATTAATTTTAATAGATATATTTTGAGTTTGGTTTTATTATTGGACACCGTGACTTCTTTATTTAACAGGCTAATGCTTAGTTTTTGGCTAGATGACGCTGTGTGTACGTCAGTGGATATTTATATATTAGCAACTCCAACCTAAAACTATTTTTTGTGACTTTTGCTCTATAGGTCTTCGCCAATTCACACTTAGTACCTTTTCACTGCAATTTCAAGTTGCTAATTATTCTGATAGCTTTGTCGGGGACTTTCATCTTTCTACGGCTAACTGCTGTCTTCATATTATTAATCCATATGGAAACACCTAAGCCCCTAACCAAACTTGTTCATACTTTTATATTTTGCTTAACGATTTCTATCTGTTATATCATGAGTATCATGACCGATTTTATTAATCCTTTTTTCATTTCATAATTATTGGCGAACACTTCTCAGTAATATAGTTACAGTACGTGCTTCATTAGACAGTCCGTAGGAATTATTTGAAGATAACAAGGTACTTAATTTTATGAGCAATTTGGTGTAAAGTACCTGCTTCACAATAGAGTTCAGTACGTGCAAGTTTGTAATACAATGCATACTACAGGAATATGCACAATATTATTATATACGAGTAGAATGCGATACACTCAGTGCCGGATTAGTCACATAGCAAGAGTAGCAAATGCTACGGGCCCCGCGCATTGAGGGGCCCCGAGCTACAAGTAGAATCCCTGTTTGACCGCAACAAAATAAATAAATATAAATGAGCTTAGGCTTCACGGTAAATCCTAAAAATAAGTAGAATTTTTTAACGGTATTTTTTAAATGTAATCGATATGTTTAGAATAGCATTTACCACATTTCTACCCTTCATAAGGCTAGACTACACTAAACTAGGGATCCTGAAACAATACCAGGGGCCCCTTGACTGCATTTGCTACAGGCCCCGTGCTAACTTAATCCGGTACTGGTTATATTATCAAGATGAATATTGAGCCCAGAAACACTGTTTAACCCATTGAACGCCGGGATTCCAGATAAAAAAGAAAGTCTATTGTGCGCCTTAAGGCGTCATTGGCGGTCTAAAAGCTAAATAATACAAATGCATGTCTGCAGTTATTCCGTCTGGACACGATTTCTTGACGATCAGTTTACTGACCTAATGATTAATGATGGAAATCCATGGCCGTTGCTAGTAATGACTGTCAATACTGCCCTGCGATAGTTTTCACCTGTGGTGACAGATGCTTTGGTTTTATATGTATAGGTTTAGTAATTTAGTATCCATGTCTATGAAATAAAGTTAAGTTTTGTTTGTAATATTCCTCCATATTTACACAAATTTCAATAATTTTGTCCTACAGGTAAAATAATGCCATTACCATGGCATTGTATTATCAACTTAACTGTGCAGAATGTACTGTTCGCTAACTACCTACCTGCATAATACCGGTTGAATATGATAAATGTATATACATAATGATGCCTGAAATAGCCCATTCACATGCATATGACTTTGAAATGAATGTCGAGTTCTTGTTGACATTCTTAATAACAAATGATGGAGAGCAATCCACTCAACGCTACATAGGTTCGATTATGAATGCAAAACAGAAGACATTCATATTACGTTATGGGTTACAAAGTATTATTAATTTACTAGAGAGACAATCATCGTCTTAAATTAATCATAATGGACTTAAAATATATAACGATTTTAATTTAGTGTGTAACAACCGCAAGCAGTTCATAAATAATATTTATTTTGATAAGATTTTTTTGGACAAGCCAACTCATAAAACTATGCATGTCCTATCTCACAAATTCTTCTTAATAGGCTACTATTGATGCATTCCCTGCAGTTTATATTCAGTAGTATTCCGAAATTATTTCTATTTTCAAACTTTAATATATTTTTTATTTTATTGTTTTCGTGAAGCCAGTTGTACAACATTTCAGAATAGGCCTCGTAAAAAAACCTTAAATGGTTATAAAACATTGCTAATTTATGCCAGAGCCGCTTTTTGTTACATAAAGTGTAAGTCCAATTACAAAGGACATTTAGCCATGATTCGGCGAAAATGGGAAGGCTTAACCGGAGTTATACCACGGCCTCACAGAAACCGGCGTGAAACAACGCTCGTTTTGTGTTTCGTCGAGTGAAGTTTACAGAGAGGCAGAAAGTTTCGCCTTCCCCCTCCTTTTTTACAGGAAATATGAAGAGAGTATACTTTTGTACGTATAGTTACGATAGTACATTTTGAGACGGCTTAGTAGTAACGTTTCTTTTCCTAGGTTCAAATTTTAGAACCACATTCCGCTTCAGGCATTTCATATACATTGTTATTTTGCTTGTCGTTCACATCAAACATACTTTATCACTTTATTGACAATTTTAAATCCGGGATTAACAGTTAACAATTTAAAACACCGTTCAAAAGGAACGTAATATTAATCACTACGATTAGTGCCTAATCTCTTAACGATTTGCTAGTATTCATGTAAACAGTGAGTACTCATATAGTGGCACATGGATATTAGGACACGAATAAGCGTTAACGTTCAGAAAAATGAAATTGTTGAATCGAGACCATTCATACAAACATAACGTTCGATGTCTCGCTAAACTGATTTTTAAAATTTTATTGTGTTTACAATCTTTTATATTGTAACCAATATGTACCT